>PNEQ01125749.1:0-24787 GCA_003012365.1 Medauroidea extradentata | reverse complement strand
GCAAACGACTCATTTTCTTTAAAGCCTACATATAATTGTGCATAGTATGACTTCACACGCTCTCAATTTTTTTCAACCCATTTGGTTGAAAACTTTTTAAGTTTTTTGCACCAACGTGAAAAAAACTACCGGGCGTGGCCTTAAGCGGACGCGCAATGCGATGGGGATGTCTGGTAACGTGTGCGAGCAAGGTGAATCGGTATACTAAAGAAGACTATTGAAACTAACAATCAGTAAGCCAAAGTTGATGTGCACACGGTCAGCTGTCTCATCTCTCCAGAATACTTCGACGAACTGCCACGAGGAAGGCTGCCGCTAAGGGCTCCTTGCCACGCTACGGGGTTCACACACTTCTGGTACCTTGTGCATGTTAAATGATTGATAGTAACAGTTTATGAAAATGGCACACACTAAATTACATAATAAATGGCGTTACATATTTTGCTGATAATGATGCGTTTCTAAATGTTTGCTGCAATATGAAAGTAAACACTGAAAACATGGTGATTTTCGGGCACAAGCATGGTGGCGTGTTTACATGTTCCACGTGCCTCGATGTATACTGCTGGAAATGGAAACACAATTACACTCACTATTACATGCAAAATTACACTGCGTGGATGCGGGAAAATTATGGGAGAGTCTGAAAATGACGCCTGAGCCTTGTTGATGTTAAACAGTTGCGCCGTTATGGGCTTAACCCAAGCGCTGGCCCTTTGGCTGGCGTCAGCATATACAATTAATTCAAACTTTTTGTTTGGTAATTTATACATTTTTATACTTGTCTTGAAAAGTGGCAGCTACAAATATTCACATGAGCCATTGTTATTTTATATAATTTGAAAAAAAAAAAAAATATTTCCAGTAATCTGATAAAAATAATATTTAATGAAAAAAATTGAAGAAATCATAAGATAAATGATTCCAAATTGGTTCGTTGGCCCTTTTTTGCTAAAATATTGAGGTTATAACAGTCTACCATTATTCAGTAGACTTCAGTATGGGAGAAAAAATAACCAGAAGGAAATGGAGGCAAGTCCACACCTGCCCTTTGCATGGTAGTCCTTATTCAATATGCAACGTGATGGTAGGATGATGCTTCTGCCTATGCATGTTCCTAGCAGATATTTCATTTTGAGTGAGAGTCAAAATATGATAGAAAACATTATAGTAGCGCTCTATGATTTTTGTTTTTGTTATTAAGGTTTATACAACAACCTCTGTTATCATCGTAATAGATGTCTGTCACTGGAAGCACTTGAGCCTATTGTGATAAGAAATTGGAAACGTATTTTAGCCCTACAAATTACATGTCAGTTATAACCATGTCTCAAGTGAAAGAAAGCTCAAGAAGCTAAGACTTAAAACCACCTTGCATCATGGATTTCAGAGTCAAGTGGCAGATCAAAGCGCACAATAGCTGAATTTTGACTCCAAGTCTGTGTACTTTAACACATATCAATCAGGATTAGACCTATATTAATTTAAGTTTAAATCTGTATTTTTTTTTCAATGTCAGAATGGGTTAAAACTGTATATGTAAGGCTTTTATCACCAATTGAAGTCAGATGATAGGGATGTACTTGTCATTCCAGTCAGTTCGAATAATGGATGAGGTAACATGAGCTGGGAGTTATTGCAGAGACAAAATAAAGACAGGAACTGCCTTTGTATCACAGCATAGTTCATTTCACTCTTGAAGTCTGGGATCTATCTTGAAACTTCATTTATTAGAGGCTAGTGACTGTATACTGGGCCAGTTGTAAGTTAATAATACATACAGTAGTAGTTTTCTAGTATACTACATTCAGGTTCTGTACACTTCCATTGTGTAATGTTTTTGTTACTTACATTCTTACATTAAACTTAATAGTTTTTTAACGGGTTGGAAAATGTAAACTTTATTGAATACACATGTCTATTATCAGTGTGAATTCATGGAAAACCTATCTTCTTTCAGGCGTTAGATGCAAAGCAAGCATGGGACATGCTATGCTATTATTTCGTGTATGCATTCAAAGGTGAGCCAGAAGATCTGGCTGCGTTTCTAGAGGATCGTCAGAAGAATGAACTTATCATCAAGGACATTGAAAAGTTTTACAGGGGTGAAAGACTTCATCTCCTGAAATGCATCAATGCTGCACTGACATTCTCCGGAACGGAGAGTCACCCATTGAAAGTAAGTTGCAAATTTTGTAAGGATTTCAAGTGTTATTATTACAAGAGGGTATGTGTTATACCACATTGCATGTATGTATACAGTGGAACCTCTTTAATACTAGCTTCATTGGGCCTAATTTTTTTTCAGTTTGTAACAATGAGATTTGAATGACAGGTGTTCACAAAAGTTAAAAATGTCTGTAAATATTTTTTTTTCCAGACTGTTAATCATCAAAATACTAACATTCTTATCACCACTATGACTTAATTTTACCAGTTAATTAATATTACATTGTTTGATGTGTACAGAAAATTTTTCATGGAGTATTAAAGTTATGATGCTGTTACGTGAGCTCCAAACGAGTTCCAGTCACAGTCTCTTCTCGTTCAAAGTAAACCAGTTTCAAATGTAATTTTGAATGGCATATCTTCTCTACTGCTCAGCTATTGATGGTTTTGAGTAACAAGCTGTGTAACAAATATGGTAGGTTTTTGTCCAACATTTTGCACAAGATAAGTTAAACAAACTTTAAAATGGTCATGTAACACCCATGATATGATACAGAGGCAGAAATTTCTTGATTTACTGTGGGTATATTCAAAACTTGTACATGTACTAATGTTCTATAACTCTGATCTTTCTTCCGTAGAGTGAGAACACAAACAGAATTTGTCATTAAAATGGAACACTCAAAGTTAAATGTGTTGCAACCCCAGCTATTTAGTACTGCTTCTAAGGCAAGTTTAATTTTGAACCTCAAGATGAAAATGATGGAACTTTACTTCAAGCTTTAAATGCAGATAAAAAAAAGGTTGATTGTAAGCATATTATACGCAAAGTAAAAATTGAGCTGTGTTAATCGTTATTGCAATAAACCCTCTGTTTGTACAAATAAAAAATGATAAGAACATCTCATGGGGCTGCGGTGGCTGAGTGGTCAGGTCACTCGCCTCCCACCAAGGCTATCCGGATTTGACTCCCGGTGGGTTTGGTCCCCGGATATTTGCGTGTGGAAATTGTGACGGACAATGATGCCGGTCAGTTGGTTTTCTCAGGGATCTCCCGTTTCCCCCGCCCTGTTATTCCTACACTGCTCCATACTCGCATCATATTACTCCTCACCAGCGTAAAGACCTTGATGTTATCTGCTGACCAAAATCTTTCACTCGCTCACCGGTGGCAGAAACACACTGCTTTTTTTCACAAGGATATATCTGTACAGGAACTGTCAAAAAGTATCATTCTTGTGCGGTACTGAATAAGTTTGTTATCCAGCTGTAATATACATACAGTACTGTCGCTATAAATTATTTCAGAATATTTTCCAAGAGGTAATGGGTGCAAACACAAGCATTGTGTTGTCGACGGTGTCACAAATGCAGTCGCTGCTGTCTGTCAGCTTGCCCACTGCGCGTAGCCATGGTGAGTTGGTGACCAAGACATACCAGAAGCTGTGGTATTACAGGAATCTCCAAGAACAACTAGACGTCGCCCACAACTTGTTGCTGTCTGTGTCCAGTCACAGAGTGGAGCCAAGCACACTGCGCGATATTGTCACCCTCTGTGTGGTAAGAAATTAGAAGTTAATATCCTAAACTTATTCTTCATCCTTGGAGATTTACACATAACGAAATTTCTTTTCTATGTAGATTTCTTTTCACGCATATTAATTTTGACTACACAAGTGCACTTCCATGTGTAGTGGAACTGTTTTGACATTTTGGTTTTGTGAAATGTTTCAGTCTCATGATTTTGGCAGGCATCAGCCAGATATTTCGATATTTGAGCAGAAAGCCAGGAATTTATTTAGTAGAATTGGATATCTTGAAGTTCTTGTCATTCTTAAATGCTTGGCTCTGGATACAATGTAAGTGGATAGTGTAAGGTAGAAAGTGTTCTTCGAAATAGTGTTACTTTTCTTGTGTTACAAAGTTTGTTGTTTGTTTAATGCAGAAAATATTTTTGTGATTTTGAGACTTAATTGTAAATGTACCTAATTACTTTAACACTGAGGATTATAGTTGTATAGTCGATACAGTAGAAGACTGCCTGATTTTGACATTTTTCTTCTGAGAATAATGCCTGACAACTCTTTTGTTTTGATCTCTAAACCGTTCTGAATTTTTCAAAAAGCAGGGTGTCCACAATTCTGTTTATACGGACACACTTCTCTGAAGTGAAGTGAAATATAAAAATCAAGCAGATATATGCTCTACCATAAACACTATAAATAATGAAGTTCAATAAGTTATTTTTAAGATTAGTGCAATTAATTGTTATTCTTACATTAGGTGATGTTATAAATACATGTTAGTTATTAGTGTTTGTTTCTAATGTGTGTTAAGGGAAGAAAATGAGTTGTACAAGGATGATGCTGTGTTCAGAGAAGTAAGTTCTATGATTGACAAGCTTGGTCAGAGACCAGAGCATGGCCCAATTTTGCTGGCTTGGCTAATAGTGATACAACTACACCCTTCCATGGATCCAGAAGCTAAGAGCAAGTGTGTGAAGCTTGGATCATTGGCCATTGAGCTGGATGTGTTTACTTACATTGAGTGTTTACTTTCTGAGACTGCTTTTAAGGTTAGTAATTGTTTCTGAACTGTTGTAAATATTTATTATTTGAATTACTATTACTGTAAACTTTTGGACATAGTTGAGAATGTCTTGCTGGATATAAAGTGGAGCTTCACATGTTAGGCGATGTGACTTTATTGTAGATATTATCATAGCAGATGACGTGAATAGCAGGGTTAGGTGTAATACAGCGGCAGACACTCCACTTGGCCTCATGTGATTCCAAGACGTGATTTATTTTATGAAAATATTTTTAAAAGATGCAAATGCGTAAAAATAACTATTGAGACTCCATTCATTGACTTAATGCTTGAGTTGTGAAGTTAAAGGCGTTATAGTGGTTATTTTATTGCCAAAGGTGTTCTAGTACATGAATATTTTGTATTATTAATATCTGGGATTTAGAATTGTAATGGATGTTACACACTGGTGGGTGTTATACTCACACAAATACAGAGTACGGTCACTGTTTACAATCCAGTGTATGAAAGAACAACTGTAGTAACAAAGTATTGCACATCAGTGGATTGACTTGCATGTAGACTTATGTACACCAATCAGCAGCACTTTCAGATCTCCATTGATGTTTTGTAGGGAGCCTGTTTAAGCATCAAGTGAGGCAAGTATCTGAGACACTTTTTTATACCAGTGTCTGACTTCAGAAATTAAATTAATTGAGATAATTTACTGTCTGAAGATACCATGGATCACATTCTAACAATACCTAAAGTACAAGTTTAAAAAACCCTGACACATAAGACAATCCTTTAAAAAGTAAAATATAATTCAAATTATTGTTGACCATTAAGTGCATTGGGCGTAAACAAAACAGGTAGTGTAAATTAGCAAACTTGAAACAGCCGAAGCAACAGCAACAAAATTTACGTGTACAGTATTGTGTGTTCTAAAAGATAAGCACAAATTGTAAAGTAGGCTACAATAAAATTTTATTTATGGATTAATGAGTTATTTTGTGAATTAGGTTTTGTTTTGTTCTATTCTATTCAACTCTACTAATTTTTAACTAGGTTTCTTAGCGATTCCTCGATGCATTTAAGTCAACAATGTTATTTGAAATTATGTTTTTTAATTACTGTTTAAGGAAAACTTTTGTGTCTGTTTTTTTTTTTTTTAATTTAAGTGTTATTTGTGGCTTTTTAAACTTGAATACTTTCAGAGTACAATTACTGTAAATATTAAATAAAATAATATTTTCAGTATTTTTTAATATTTGTTGTATAAAAAAGCATTGAAATCAGTTGATCCATTTGGGAGCTACCAAACAATGGACAGGCATTCATTGATGTCAAATTTATTAGAACATATCTCATATTTTTTTATGAATTTGCAATTTTGTCATTATACAACACTAATAATAATGCTCCTTTTCACACTGAAAGCTCTGTTAAAATTTAATGTTTCAGCTACACCACAGAGAAATAGATTTTAAAAGAATAATAAATATTCAGTTGTATATGTCTGTGGAATCCTTGCACCTTTTGAAAAGGGCAAATAACTTTCAAACAAGTGGACAGATATTCATCAAATACAGCTAAGAAGCATCCAATTGAAACTAGCCTTAAAATTAAAACATTGAAGTTGATCCATCCATTTGGGAGCTGAAGCTACAGACATAGCCATCAAACTTATCAACTTCGGTCTGAGTTTCTAAATTTTTTGCTATAAATATATATTTTATGAGCTTTCTGAAGTTAGCCTGCTAGCACAAAATGACACCATTAATAAACAGTAATTAGCAAAACAACTTAAGTTACAAATTTTTGCATGCAGGAAACTAATATTTTTTTCCTAGCAACTTTACAGCCACATTGATGAAATATCTACACTCTAGGGTGACATATCTGCTTCATACATTGACAGTGTTTTCTCTATTGTGCCCAAATTGGTGTTTCTGGTGTTCTAGAGCTGACTAAATGTTGAAATTCCCTGTATAGTTTGGCCAGTAGTGATCCGAATACCTGGAAGAATGTAAATTATTTGTAAAATCACTTCTCTAATTCAGCAGATTACATGCTAGTAAGACATTGCCTTAGCAATCTGCAATGATGTCTGCTTCTCTGGTAAACTGACAGTTTTATCTTTTTATCTAGAAGATTACTACTGTAGCTCTTTATTACATATGTGCCCTTCAAACTAAATTATTAAGCTTTAGTTAAATGTGGACTAGTTCTTAGCTGCAATTTATGAATTCATAACAAAGTATTACGTACATATTGTTGCTCAATAATGCCTTACCAACGTCATTGTACGTTGTTGCTTAGGATATTTTATTAAGTCAATTGCTGTAAATCTGAACTCGTTTCAAAATCAAAATTGTACATGACAATTTTCTGTATTAACTAAAAATTTTTTGAACAGCATAAAATAATGGCTGTAAAAGACTACAAAACTTACAACAATATTATTGAACCTTCTAATAAAGTGCTGGACCATAAAGAGGCTGAACTAAGGTGCAAATTACAAAACCTGCAGAGGCAGTTAGAAAAAGCTGAAAGAGGAGAACCCTTTGAAGAAGAATTACAATGTGAGCTGGAGCTGAGACGTGAAAAACAACACCTTAAATGCCTCCAAAAAAAAGCAGTAATTGCTCGCCTGCAACATCCAGAAGTGTGGAACTTACATGATAGGATAGATCTCTTGACAGAAAAAAATAAGAAGAGGAAAGACGATGTCACTCGTTTAAGGTATGATCACGATCTGGTTAGGTGTCGTGGTACAGCATGCAGTGACTACAAAGATGCCATGATATCATTCAGCATATACCTCAAGAATGAAATATGCAAGGTGAAGCAGAGCACTATCTCTCAGTCGATGATGGACAGAATGATAAAGCGTATTCAGAAGAAGGTTATCAGCATTTTGTTGCTGAGTGAGCCCATCTACCTTTTCAAACAGTTCCGGACACATCCTGAGATTTTAGTGCCAGCTGAGGTTAAGAGAACTATGCTTGAGAAAATGATATTGTCGGAGTACGAGCAAGCCAAGTCACGAGTCAAAGTTCTCATAGACCAGTATCGAAGCACAGCAAAAGACTTGAGACTAGCAGAAGAAGCAATTAGGCAGATGCATGAACCTCCTCCTGTTCGGAAAGTCATTATAAAGGAGGATCCTTGTAGGCCTGCACCACAGCCAGCTCCCAGAAAGCCTGAAGAACCTCAGCCATTGACACCCCCAGAGATACTGGCAGTTGTCGAGGATGATTTTGCTCAATTATTGCAGTCTGCTGAGGGGGAAACTTCTTTAAAAGACAAGAAGAAAGTGAAAACTCATATGTTCATGCGTGCAAAGCCACTGGTTGAACCTTCCACCAAGAAATTTGTCTGCAATGAGCGTAAGGAATTCAGACAGGAAGAAGCCCAGTTGCGGTTCCGAAGGCCCATCAAACAAGTGAAACAAGGGAAGTAACCAGGTTCTTTCGAGGTGACAAATTACCTGGACGCTACCAGCAAGGTGTGCCCAGATAGTCAGTTTATCATGTTGAAGACGTCTAGCTGACCATGACTGCCTAATTTGTTGATGAGTTACAAACATTTGGTTTAGTGTATTTTCTTCTGATTTATTTATAATTTTCATGTTAGTGACATTAAAATTAATTTGATCCTCAGTGTTTCTACATATTTACTACACATTTTGTTGATGACAAATGTTTCATCTGCATTTAATTTATGTGCCATTGGAATTAAAACTATCAAAATTGTAACTTCTTATTCAGTTAACTAAAACTTGACTACTAGTATTACAGACAACCTGCAAAGAAGTGAATGGTATTCTACGATATTTTAAATTAAAGTACCAATAATTTTATAGCCACCCCATTTTACTCCCATGCCTCGTTTGCTACTCCTTCCCCTTCTGTACACAGGTGTAAGGAAATTAATAGCCCGAACTCCAGGAGGTGATTCATTGTGAAAATGTGAGTCGAAATTGTATGGGGGCACTTTCAAAGACAAGTGAATATTAAGGACGTTGTGCACCCTTGAATATGGTGTTTAAAAATATTATTTTGTCCAAATGTTAATAAGGTTAGGAGTTAAATTACAATTCCGTGGCTGATTTCAGGTATGATTGAGATCTTTAATGTGTAAAAAATTCAGCCTTGAAACCTTCCCCTTTCATGAAAATAACAATGGTAGCCACCCTCATATTACATAAAATTACTTTGTTTGAAAGGTATTGTGAAAATTCCATGTTTATTCGAGCAGTGCATCATAAGGAATGAAAATGGTCATCTTGTTGCAAACTTATAGAATGCACCGTTTACAGGGAAAATGCACACCACTGTTGCTGAGAAAATAATATGCCTGGTATGTAGGCAAATAGTGTTACTTCTGCCAAATAATTGTCTTGTATGTGTGCTGTGCTCTCAGGAAATTGCAACTTGTGATGCAGTTGTTTAAACATTTTTCGCAAAATCCACCAAAGCAAGTTTTAAATGAAATCTTTGGCTTGGTTCAGTAAATTTGGCAACCAATTTGGTTGTGCAGCATTTTTTACAATTTCTTTGAGAGAATAATTCATTAATTTTATTAACAACATAACATTCCCTATGTACACACTGAATAGTTATAATACTTACTTCGCTAAACAACAAAAAGGAAGTGCTATTAAAAGACAATTCTGTGATACATGTTATTTCTTAGATTCATGGTTTTTTATCTTTAAATAAAAGCACAGGTTGTAGCAAGAGGCCCACATGAGCAAAAATGATCCTCTTGTTGCAATACCCTCAAGTGAACCGTGCTTAGAAATTTTTGTAGTCCTAAGATAGGCAAAACATGATACACACGAGGTTTGTGCAACTTCGTTTACCCACCGAAGGTGAAAGGTATCGTAAAAATTTTTCACAGATTGTACATTATGTCAATTACTTAAATACGCCTGGAAATTCGTTATTTATTTTTCCTTTCATTTGTAAATGTTTATTTTAAAAAAAATTTTGTGTTAATCTCTATTTCAGTTGTGAATTCTTCCCTTAAGATTTGCACGGACACTTGCATTATATAAGTTTATAAAATTTTTTATAGTGAGTAAGTTTATACTTTCAAAAACATTCTGTATAAAAAATGAATTTAATTCAGCTGCATAATTTTCTCAAAATAGCATAATTTACCTGGTACTAAAAATTTAACATAATAGGATGGTGTTTTTAAAACAGCCTATTTATATTGCATTACAGTATTTAAAAAATGAATTAAATGCTTTTAACAATATTTTAATTTTTCTTGTACTATGCATTGTTTACTTGTTATATTATATTTTTTGACTGCCAAATTGGGCCACATGTTCCTGTTATTTGAGATGTTTGAGACCTGCTGTTGTCAAGACTTCTATACTGTAATGGAATTACAGTATTTCATGTTTGTTTATTTTTTCCTTGGTTATATTATGCGTCTTCAGAAACACTTCAAGACTTGATTTTATGTATTTATTTCTTGGTTATATTATGCGTCTTCAGAGACACTTCAAGACTTGATTTTATTAATTTGTATGTACTTTAAATAATTATTTAATTATGCCCCATAGGTTTTACCTATTATATAATTTATTTAAAAATCTTATCTTTATTTATTTTTTGTTCATTGTAATTCTATTTATAGTTAGGAAATACTCTCTCGAACTTTATTTGTACAAATTATAAGTTAATCTAGTTTTGTTTTCTTTCACTTTGGAATGAGTATTAGTGATGTGTTGTCTAAGTACTGACGAGGTTTTGAACCTCTGTGTGAAGGAACGTCTTTGTAGCCTCGACTTCGAGACAATTTCATTCTTCTTCTTCCCTGATTTTCGAATGGATATAGACGTATTTCGGGGGGGTTCTCTGCCGCCAACATAAAATAGATGCTACAGGGAGCGTTTTAGTTTAGTCGGCATATTTTGCCAAAGTTTGTGTTGCCGTTTAAAGAAGTGGCCAGCATAATTTTTGAGAATTTAGTTTTGAGTGAGCATGAAGCCAGCGAGGGATTTCTCCATGTAAGGATAGCCATCTTTACTGTTCCAATGTCGTTTGCTTCGCATAATTTTGTGCTACTCAGTGCCAAATGATATTTATGAATTTCATGTGGTTGTGCCAAGTAGCTTACGTAAACGCGATTTTAAAGTGTTTTTAGCAAATGTGTCTGAGACATTATTTCATGATTATTCTGAGTTCAGCATTGACTCCTATTTTTGCATAGCTGTGTATTACCCAGAAGTCTTGAAAGGACTCTCATGCAAACCCTGATCTTTATTAACTTGATTTAATTTTACTTTAGCCGAAAGCAACGTAACCCAGAAAGACTGAACTCTAATTTTATTCTCAAATTTAACTTATTTTCTAGGTCAGCATTTCACGTAATTTCAGATTTTGCCAAATTTGTGTGTTTTTTTTAGGCTGAGAGAGAGAGAGAGAAATAAAGACAGAGAGTATTTTAGTCCTGAATTTTAAATTCACAGCATCTGTTTCTTTTCACTTAAATTTTTTTTCTAATAAATTGCAATTTTTTCCCTCTTAATTATTCTACTTATTCTACACTCACCTGCTTTTCAGTACATTACCACTAAGGGCAAATTAATTGCAGTACTCGTGAAATGAAAAATTATTTAATTATTTATGTCGTATTACCAACCAGATACAAGCTGATTACACGGACATAAAACGTGGTTAAAAATAATATGTGTGGTACACAAGTGATTAACTGATGCTGATTTCCGTTTGAAAATCATTCATTTCCGCGTTACTGACGTGCCTGTTTTCAGCAGGATGTTATACACGGTTTGGAACCATACATTTGTGGTGTTCATACAGGTTTCCAGTCAATGGAAGGTCTGATTTGAGCAGGTAAACTACAAAATTGTTCTTTTTTTATGGAAAATGTATGTAATCTATAGTATAATTTAAAAGTTTCTGTCACTTTTACATTTCTGTGTATAAACATATACGTAAATACATATAAGTTATTTAATTGTAATATGTTAAATATTGTATCTTTTAGGCGTAAGTCTTTCTAGAGACATTTACCTACACTTCTATAATTTCTAAGATAAAGTACACAATAATATTATTACAATTTGTTCACAATAACAGTATTGTGATCGGTGGTCAGTTTTTAAGAACTTTAGTGCTTGATAATGTTATTTTTAGTCTTAATTATTTTGTTTGGAAATCTTGAAATAGGACTGTCAGAGACAACTTTAAAGTATAAATTATATTACACAAAAACCGTGATTAATGGCATTAGAGCCTTGATTAAATGACATTGTAACCTTTAATGTAATATTGCCATTATCTGAATTTAACATCATTATGTCTTATGAAATTTCATTGCGAGTGTAGAGTTATTATTTAAATAGGTAACTTTTTAACAATTATTGGCATTGCTAGTTGTCCATGATTTTGAATTTTTACATCATGAAACCCAACTATTTGCACGGATAATGGGGAGTGACTATGTATTATTTTTCTGTCAGCACAGTAAAAAATTGCGAACAAGTATATTAAGGATATATAAAATAAAATAAGTATTTTATTCCTTTTCAGGAGCAAACAAAATGTGCAACCATTGCTAATGAAGTTGTTTACTGGCTGCTATTCTCACTTGTAAATAATTTCGAAGTGGATGATTGGAATGACCTTCCAAAAATCTATTCAGCAATGGCAGCATGCTTACGACACAGGATATCACAGGATTTGTACTGGGGCGAGGAACCTGAGCGTGGCCTCAACTCCTTGTTTAGACTAGCTGCCAGGAGCTTCCCTGCAGTACCTCTGCCGTTCAGCACGATTGTAGAGTCGCTGGCACAGTGTGGGCCTACCAACATCACCAGGGTGAGTGTCAACTTACTGCCTGCTTTGTTAAATCCTTGGTAATGTATGAAGGTGTTTTTACGAATGTGTAAATTAATAATTTCAGCATTGGTGTCTGATCTTCAGTTGAATTGCTGTTGAATTTAGTAGTCCTATTTTAAGGTAATTTACATCCCTATTCCATTTCCATAACTGGAATTTTGTTTCATTGTGGCATTGCGCAAATTAAATTTACCGGTGCTTTTATGAGTGCCATATAAAATTTTGTCAATTTTAAAATACTTTATCAGTAACAAATTAGGTTTCAAACTCTGGTGTGGTGGATGATGTTGGATTGGTGTAATAATACTGTTACACCTTCAATTCCAAGTAGCTTGTTTAATATGTAAGGAAACTCCTACATTATTTAGTTGCCCCATCGAGGAGCACTACATGTTTTAGGTCTCATGACAGTACCCATCAGTACATAACTATAATTTACCCTGGGGTTAAGCTACTGTAGCTCTGGGAGCCCAATATTGCTATTTTATGGATGCAATGTAGAATTTGCAACTGTTTGCGCTGTAATAGAATTAAATATGGTCTCGCAGTTCTAAGTAATGGGTACAAAGAGGGTGAAAAATAGTTGTAAATATGTACCTATCAAATGATGTAGTGCAAGTCCGTTTACTGTGTTTGCGCATGAGCTTTTGAAAAAAATGTGTAGTTGAAGTTAATTCCAACTTTGACTAGAGGTGCAAGTGAAGACCCTTTATATTTGCTTTGCACCTGTGTTGCGCTGTGTCTGTGCAGGTAGTGATATTTAATAATGGCTCATGTTGTAGGTAATAACTGTGCTACAAATATGACAAGATGTGAGTTGGCAGGGTGTCCTAGTGCTGCTGGTTGTTTGTTGTAGAATGATGTGGTGAATTTGGTTTTATTGGTAAATTATGATGAATGACAATTATTTTAGTTAGGTACGTGGGTTACCTCAAGGCACTTACTTTGGTTGTTCAGGGCCCTGATTAAATATCACTATTTGCTGTTTGTACTGATGCAGCGCAGGGGCAGAGCAAGTGAAGCAGGTTTTTATTTGCACTTCTAGTCACAGTTGGAACTGAATCGACCCCACACATTTTTAGCTGCGCATGCGCAAAAAAGCAATTGTACTAGTGCCTAAGTATTTGGTAGACTCATATTTACAATCATTCTGTACCAGTATCATTATATATCATACTTCTGTGTGTATATTCAATTCCACCACAGCGCAGCCAAACGCAACACAGGTGCAAATTTTGCATTGCACCCTCCCTTAAAAAAGTTATATTTAATATTCTCCTAGCTCAGACTGAGTAAGTACCCTTTGTCTAGTACGTCATTGTGATGTAAGGTCTAGTTCTCAAGATAGACCAATTCTAGGCAGCCTCATTGGCTGTAGAATTCTGCTATCCATCTTTTCTGAAGAAAGCTTAATAATTGATATTTAATTTAGAGAATACAGGTGTTATAAGTGGGTATCAGCAGTGTAGCTTGTGTGTACATGTATAGGTCTATGCCTTTCGTATCTGTGCAGTATATGCCAGTATACCAGTACCTGAACTGATATTGGTGAAGTGTCACATCCCTGTTTTTGAACCTTTCTCACTGACAATTTAAAATGTACTGGAAGGAAATAAATTATGCAAGTCTACATAACACCATTGACCAACCACTGGCAGTTCAGAACATAGTCTACTTTAGTTAAGTAAGTGGGCTCTTTGTACCATGTTTGATGTACAACATTTTTAAGAATGTGTGTAATATTGTTTTTTTTTTGTTAAATATGCAGGTTTTTGGAATTTAGTATTGGAAAACATGAAAATGGGCAATCCTATTGTGCTTAGTGTGCAAACTTTTGCAGTGAAGCATTCCTTTCATGTACCAGTAATATCTCCTCTCTGAATCAATAGTACAGAATTTAGGTGTCATAGCTGTACATATATGGCTTCACATAACATCAGTAAATTTTTGCGTTTTCGAGGGCACTTGTGTATTGTACTGTGCTGTTCAGAATAAATGAACACGCTTGTGGAGCCAAAAATATTTCTAAGTCCAGTTCTGGTATGCTCAGCGTGTTCTACAGGAAAACTAACTCGCAGGCGCCAAACATATATGTGAAACAGGTGCGTTTTCCAGTTTGCAAAATAAAAGTCCTTGGAGGAAAAAGTAAACAACTTACGGAGTTGAAAATGATAGCATGCAGTTCATTTGTTGTATTTATTTTATAGTATTTGCAGAACTGCAGACATTTTGTGGAACACAATAAACAAAGAGTATATGCAGGACAGTGGATTCTAACATGCTGGGCACTGGATTTGCGAAGTATTCCGTTCTTTATGTAAAGATAATTTTATTGTTACAACTTCAAGAACTGTGTTACTAAAAGAGAAATTGAGTTATTCTCGGATCCTGAGCACACATCAAAATGTAACAAAATTGGGAGAAAAGTAGTGGCGTAACACTTGAACAATTTTAACTTTTAACATAATGACATATTATGTACAAGCATGTTATGCATTTACATTCTATCATTTTGTATTTTTCTATTAAAATGTCTGATCTTATACATTAAAAATTAAAGTGCTATGTTTGAGAGTAGCATTAGAGGACAACCTTAAAATAAAATCCTTGTCGAAATCATTATTGTCATTGTCAAAATATTCTTTGCTATTTTCCGTACCTGCACATTTCCCGTCAAAAATGTGACTCAAAATATACAACTTTGCGATCAGAAAAAGTAAATATTTTTTATGTAATTATTTTGCACCTTAGTTAATCCCTTAAATGCTATTTTGTTTTTTAGTGCACGTCAATCACAGTTAAGTGTATAATATACAATTAAAAGCATCCTTCTCTGACTTAATGTGCTATAATATAAAACTAGTACTACTTTTCTTACTTTGTTAGGACTAATAAGAGACCTAAAAATTACACAGTTTCAGTAAATTGCACATTTCACTGCGCAGTGGTTGTGTGTTGTAGCCTTCTTAAATTGTCATTAAGTACTTCGATTTGTAATACAAATTAAAATTTTTCCTATTTTGCATAGAATTTGTATATCTATTTTTCTTTTGCTACTGATTCGGTGTTATGACAGAAGAAACAGAATATATGAAAACATTTGCAACTAATGTTGGTCTATTATAAATTCGTAACCCTTCTGGTTTGTCCCAGTAATTTGTTTTAACGCCTGTTTTGGGCACATTAATTTTGCCCAACAAAATATAATTCCAGTACTGTGGGTGAAGCTATGTAGTGTAGTAAACCTATCAAAAATTATTTTATATCACAAGTCAGCAAAAAATTTTGAGTGTAACCTATTTTCGCACACACGTGCAGTGAAATAAAAGCACCGGAGAAGTAAAATGGTGAGATGCCCGCTGAAAGTGTTATAGATAAACGATGTAAGGACACAAAACAGAATTAGCAGCTCAGATTGACAAGCAATTGCGCGTTTGAAATCTTTGTCAGTGTCGCGCCTGAAACACCTCTGTACTATTCATGCCTCATAAAATGCAAGACAGTTCTGACCAGGTGGAGCTCTTACTTGAGAAATGCGAACAAATTCTGTTTGACGTTCGTATTTAGAAACATAATTTTAACGGAAACACTCCATTATGAAACTTAAATTGGCATTATATCTACTGTAATCCCTTCTGAACGTAAATATGACTTTATGGAATATTAATGTTTCGAGTTGGTCTGTTTCTTCAGTTATAATAATTTTTACGAAAATAATAACCCTTCAGTCACATACGTAGTCAAAAATATTGCTTTTAAGTAATAATATCACATGTGAACATTAGGAGTGGACCACAGTAGGAGCTTCATGATGGTCATTACTAACACATGTTTCTTTGAAACATACCAAGAGTTTACAGATATTAGTTTAATCTCCGTCAGAATAGCAAAACGGATATTCTTTATTGAGTTTCGTATGTATGGACACTAGAATATGAATATATATACGTTACGACGCATTGATATTTACATGTTTATGGTTTTTCCACATTCTGATCGTAGACTATGTTATTATTGCATAACGAAATACCTCATTCATTATTAATTGTTAAATTTAAATTTTAAGTCGAAAGTGAATTTGAAACAAAAATTTAAAGGTTATTCTTCCCAGCGCCAGTATAACCTTCATAACACTACCACTGTGACAATGCTCTACCCAAGAAATAATAGAAAAGTTCTGATACCAATCGGGACCGAAAATGCTATTAAGTATATAGACCTAATACTGAATGAAAACTTTAACTCAAAATGTCATAAATATAAATAATCAACAGTTTTGCCCACTTTCACAGAAAGAGAAACTCTTCTCGGTTGTCAGTAATTTAGTTTTCACACTTAGATTTACTGTTCAAAAAATCATTATGCTGGCTGTACCTACCATCAGATTCCAGCATTGACCTTCAAAATACCTTCACCGTACAACACCTGTCTTAGTAGCACATGGTTTTCGAGTCAAATACAACTCACTACACTGGCATTAGAGTTTCTTAACTGCAATAGGAATGTCTGCAGACGAAACATAGCTAAATGTCACTAAACCATTATTGTTACGTAGTTTACCATGCACTGTGATTAATGTAAAATGTTAATTCTTATTCAAATATAAAGAAAATGTTGATTTAAACATCAGCTTCCTATTACATAAAATACAGTCTAATGAATTTATATATTTGGCTGTTGTAAAATATTTCTATAACAAATTAAGACTGACTACAGTTATCAAATTAAAACGTCACTGATTGCAAACATTGTGTTGCATCGTGATGACCCAAAAACATTATTCTCTATCAGTGAGCCCGATAACAATCATAATGGTAATAATTATATTAATTAATTGAAGTAGTAGATACCCATGTTAGGCGTCGTACGAATCAGTGTCACCTGAATAATACTTTTGTGTAGATATGAGTGAATTAAGATTAACATTGTTTTAATAAACGATTTTGTGGATATTGAAGCCTACGTGTAGTACTAATACATGGAGACAGTGACAAGTGATGTACTGTCATCCACTTGGGGATTTTCTGGCCTATGTGTCTATAGTCTGTGCACTTTATTATGAGCACTTACCAACACTTACATCCGTAACTGTATTTTAATTGAGCCAAAGGTTTTAAGTTTTTGAGAGTGGTGAAATTTTTACAAAGATTTTTAGTTTCAAGGTAGTTTTCATGTTAAAAATAGTAAAGATGATTGCAGAATGACCGCAAGAAAAATTTAAGCAGTGTTCATTTAATCGCGAAGAGTCTATGCCTAACTTATTTCTCGACAACTTTTCAATAGAAGGGAATTGGATTTTTTACTGCGTTTGAAATTATGGCTAGGAAATTAGTGGTAATAGAATCATTTGCAGCACTAGTTAATGAAGTAATTATATAAATGCTGGAACTGAAGATATACTGGTTTTCCACTGGTTGGAGGTACCACTTGATTTGGGAAAATATTTCAGGATAAATTCCTCTTAAATTACTGGGCGAGCACTAGAGTTTTTAACATTGTCAGAGTAGGACTGAAAGTTATCGCAGAAAAAAACTGTGGTTTAATAGTTTCACAGGCATTTAAAATTAATTTTAGAGAATTTTTTTAACATGTAAACTGTCATTTCAAATTAATTTTATTATAGTCAGTTAAAGAAAAGTGTTTAAGGCTAATTTAAGCTAGAATTTTTACAGTTTTCCTCCACGACAACTTACACAAATACAAATAACGTATCTTTCATTCAGCGTCAAAACAGAAGAGTGTGATGTGGCCATTAGTTTCTTTTTAATATCATGTTGTGCAAAACACGTTGACTTTTCTAAATATGCTGTGACCTGGTGTAATAGCATAGAAGGTCATTTGCAGTAAAGTAGACTCTAGGGTGCCATAAAAATGTTCTAGGTAATAAGTACACTAGTTTATTTCCTTGATACTAAATGTGATTAAGTTTTTCTATTAACTCTGTCTAATCCGAAACTTCCAAAGGAACGATCAAGTATTTTTGTCATTCACTGCGAATTCCCGACGTTTAGACAGAAGTAGACCCGGTGTAGACCTATTTGATCTCAGTCGTTCACTCAGATGCCCGTTTGATGGCGCGGTGTTGCCACAAACCATTGTAGGCTTCCTAGGTCCCAACTCACTCTAACATTCACGACGTCAATCACGAAGTGAAGTACCGGTACTTTTGTTCACATACTCATATAATAAATATATGTTAGTAACATTCTTAAAGATATTACAATTTTTTGGTCAAAGGTGTCTTTTGTGTGATAAAGTTGTACGTAGTATACAAACTACAGTATTTAAGTTATTTATGTTCAAACACCATAAAGATTGTATGAAACTCTTTAATTTATTAAACTTCACAGCTTTAACTCTTTCCCGATATAGTCAACCATGTAGGTTGCTTCAATTTTTTTCTGGGCCTACTTTCGACAACTTAATATGAAAATACTAACTTACCAGCGCATTGAGCAAATACGATGCTTACACAATAAATTAATTTAAATAACTCTGTATACGTCTTTATTTTTGATGCAGCGTGGTAGCACTAGCACAATTCGAGAGACGTAAGTGAACGGGCAAATTTTTTAATTAGCTCGTTCTCTAATCTGGCATTCCGGGCAGCTTGAGTGGTCAGTGCTTCCTAGAAATAAAATGTTCAGAAACAGTTTCTGTGACCAAAATGCTGCTTTGAAACCAACTTTTATCATACTTCATCCTTACAAGTACTCAAAATCGCTTTATATTGCAGTTCGTTCATGCCCATATCAAGTGAACAAACTTGGATGATTGTTAACAGCTTTGGTTTTGAGAGCCGGTGTGCGATGTCGTTGGGAATGCACTGGAAGAGAAAATGAAATCAAAAACCCAGTGGCCAGCATCACTGTTAAACATAATATTCAGATTCGAAAATCCGTGCCCTATATCGATCCCGATTCTTTTTCGGGCAGGATGCCACAAGTTAAATCAAGGTAATTTTCCGACAGAATGCTGTTAACAAATTTTTAGAACATATATTCAACAGTGTACCAAGTTTTTACATTCCTTGCTTGTTAGCAAATATTTTAAGATTGAATATGAAGCATATTGATTTTACAAGAACCATTGAACTTTGTTTAATCTAGTTTTAACTCTAAACTTTAACTTTAAATGCCCGAAATACAGTAATAGCGTTTGTCAGTTAAACAGAGATTATGGCGTCGTGTTCATGGCATGCAGATATTCGCGACACTATTTTAGGGTATATTGATGCCAGACCAAAGTTGAAAGTGTGGTTCAACAGATACTCGAAACTGTTCAATAATAAAAGTTTACTTGAAATTTACTATATAATGTGTGAATAATCTGAGGACAACTATTGGTGATGTTGCCCTCAATAACATATTGATTTTTAAAACCTTCACTTGAAGTTTGACGTTAAGAAGTTTTGGCGGGGTAATGTTTTGCTGAAATATGAACTTATTTGGTGCCCCAACCTAGAGGTTAGTGAGATGTGGGCTGATGCTGACGAGGAACATAGTGGACTGCATAATCCACTTTCTCAACGTTTGGATTTCGTCCAAATTGCACTTATTTCATATTCCTTGTAGTTTAGTGTGTTAGACATGCACATTTTCACAGACTGTAAAGAAATTTTGACCCCAAAACCTCCCGAACAATAGATCAGAGCTACCAACAACTATGCCGCATAACGTCGAAATTATTCATGAAAACTACTTTAAAAATAAATTATTCTGGCTCATAGAGGTTGTACAACACGCCTTAATATAACTCTAGATGAAACTCCTGTTTAAGTTATTTCTCACTGGTCGTACTTGCTTTTCGGATCATCTGCCTTGAAAGTTCACAAACAATGTTTTCTTCTTAATGAAGTTACCTTACAAAATAAAAAAGTTACAATATTTTTAGGTACTTATGTAAGCATAATCCTGATGCGAACACAGATTCAATATCTCTACTGGTTAGATAAGTATCATCGTCTGATAGAAAAAAAATTTGTGCCTTTTCATCCCTTTGTGTATCGAATTTTGGAAAATCTTAATTTCACAAATTAGATATTTGTTCAAGTATTCAGTTCGATTTGAAAATCACGACGATAGCTAATTCAGTAAAAGCAAACTCGATCATTCATTAAAAATCACATATCACGTGTGTACAGTACTGAGAGCTTGAATTTGGAAAATTTTGAAAACATTTTTACTATCATTTACGTAACCATCATCCTGAAGCAACAAAATATCCTAATATCTTTCAATGGGTTCGATATATATTGATATATCTAAAACACATTCCAGGTCTTTTCAGCTCCTAAGAGACTGAATTTATAAATACCCTTGTATCGCATTTGAGACTACTTAACTGGTATCTCTTGGACCTGAAAAACACGAAAATAGTTCGCTGGGTTCAAGATATATGGATGATTAATTATAAACACATTTAATCACTTTTCATCCCTTTTAACCTCCTTAAGTGAGGCATTCTGAACATTCCTGATATTACTTTCAGGTATTTGAATAAGCAACAATCTTAAACAAAAATCACATCGCCACATAAAAATCAATGGGATGTTGATTGTGATTAAAAAACACAGCTTATTCTTTTTTACCTCTTCAGGGCCAAATGCGAAAAATATATTTAAATGGTATTTTTGGATATTTACAAATGTATCAATCTAAAGCCAAGATCACTTCAATGTGTCGATTGGTTCAATAGATATAGAGGAATAATCAAAAACACATTTAACGTATTTTCACCCCTTAATTAAAGAATTTCGAAATGTCTTGGAGTCCTGTCATAGACATTTACATACGTGACTAATTGAAGTAAAAATCACGACAGTCAATTGTGGTACAGTGATATAGACGATTCACAAAAAAAATTTTTCCCTTTTTTACTGTTTGGGGGTTGAATTTCAAAAAATCCTAAAACCCTTTATTGGGTATTTATGTAAGCTACATTTTAAAGTGAAAACCAGCTCTTTTTCCCTAAAGATTCGATAGATATTGATAGTTAATCAGCACCACATTTAAGGTCTTTCCACCCTCTTAAAAGTTGAATTCCGAAAAATCCTGAAATTGGAATATATGCATTTTTATGTGCGACATTTTAAAGTAGAAATCACGATGATAGGCCGTCAGACCCGAGCTCTATCGACGTCTCTTTGGAAACACATGTGACCTCTTCACCTCCTTAAAAATCTAATTTTGAAAAATCCCTTCTTAGTATTCGCCTACGACATAAGAGGATATCACACAAAAAATTTCATGGTTCTAGGTCAAGTAGTTTGGGCTGCAGTTTGATATGTCAGTCAGTCAGTTTTCTCTTTGATATATTGAAATAAATTTGTGCTTTTTTTATTTTTGTCACAAACAAATTACTAAATGAAATAGAAAATGCGGAACTAATTACTTGTTGATTTGGCAAATGAAAAACTAGTGCCTTTGTACTCAAATTTGCATTGTATCGGAACATTTCTGCAAAAAAATAAGCAGAACATGACTCTCGAACATCAATGTGAGCCATTTAACAGACACGTTTCTTTTAATTTACGCACATACAGACAGCGTGTAAGTGAAAGCTTACGTGAATAAAGGGTGTAATCTAGTTCGTATAAGATTTCAAAAATTATATTTATAGTAAACTTAATGCATAAGTAACAACAACCATATATTCAATTCTTGGATAAAGCAAACATATTTTATTACTGTATTATTTTTTTCATTTCCTTAGGTTTTTTCGTAATTGGCAATATTATAAATTATGACAAGAAACTGTTGCAGTATAGGTGTTTGAAATATAGCCATGGTTCAGCTGTATTGTGTCTTACAGAATATAATTGTTATTAAAACGGAATATGGTCCCATTGTTTATGAGATGCATCACTACAGAACTAACTATAAACTGGTTTACGTGTGTATTCTAATTAATAATAGTTCTTCAACTATCATTTGAAAAATTTTATAGTTGATTTGATAAAGGAGCATGACCGTCATACTTCTCTGACAAGCACAAATTTGAGCAATAATAACAAAGTGTCTTGCTACAAATTTTTGTAACTACATATTTTGTTGCCAATAAAAATATAAAGGTAAATATATTCGTAATTTTGCACGTCGTTCTGAAAACGTTTATTGCCACATTCAGTTTTTTTCCTTGCAAGGAAGATCAGAATTTTGATGTTCCCAAATAAAACCCTAGTTCAAGGGAATAATCTTTCTTTATAAAATGAATTTATTAATTTTTAAGAGCGTTCGTTCGGTCGAGTGGTTCTAGGTACTTATGGTTCTAGGCCCTCATAGTTCGTAACAAATAAAATGAGGTGTATTTGAGCTCAGATAGGTCAGCTCTGTTTATAAACACCACAGTAGTTACAATTATTGTTAACGCTGTAATATATATATATATATATATATATGGTATTAGCAATTGTCGATATCTCATGCAATTGTAGCAAAATTCATCGGTTTTGCGGTTTTGCTACGTAATGTTCGTTAGAAAGTAGTTAAGGTGGCCAGTTTTCCCGTAACGTCATTTCGAAGTCAACATGTGCATGTTTTCCTTTCTCATTCACAGCAAAAGCCAATGAACTTAACGAAATGAAAAAAACAAAAAATTGAAACCATATGTTATTGTCTACTGTTTGACGTATATATAAAAATCCGGTTAAAAATAATTAATTATTGTAATTTCGTGTTTTTTCCCTTCTGTATAATGGATGCATTTGTAATAAAACCTATGTAGTTGAGGTGTTCGTTGCGTCACGAGGTACAGTAGCCAAGATTAGGCTATTTATTTTATCTGCCTCCCGAACAACTGCAAGGTATTAGTAAAAGAACAGCATCTGAAGAATGCTTATGTGGACCGAAGAGTGCGTTCAATGAATTATGCAGGAGAAAATGATATTTCATAATAAATATTAGTACAATAGTTTCAAAGTGTTTGTCGTGTTCACACACCTGTCTGTACCAAAACAATCGAACAAAAGTTTAGTAGCAGGGTAATTAAAGACGACCTACAAGTCCACGCATCCATTGATAATAATAAATGCCACCTAAGGAGACAGTGGAGCTGAAGATATAAAACCTTGTGTGGAGCAATGGAAGAATGCTTCTCACAGTTTTCAGTTTCATGACAAAGTTTTTTGTCCGGATACTACCCAAGTTTACAATCAACGTTGTTTGCAATCGAGACTAAAACACGGCCGGAGTTTGATAACGTATTGGGCAGTCATTCTGTCAGATGCATTATTAGCTATCAATATTAAGTGATCATGATCATCCGATTGTGCTTTTGTTCCCCACTGAAGATGCCAGTTGAGGTCCAGCATGAAGTTGGATAGACATGTCAACAGTACCACGTTTATTTTTTATTTATTAATTTTTTCAGAATTTGATATGTAATTATTGCATAGCAAGTTATCATATAATTGCATCCATGTCTCTTAAGAATTTTCTTATGTTTTATCAGTGTCACAGGGAAAATAATGAAACATATCCTTGCGTACTCACTGTAAAATAATGGTATTTGTATTAAAAGTAAAAAATAAGGCAAAACTAACATTTTGTAACATACAACAAAATACATTTAAATACAAATTAAACACATCACGTAAGTAAAAGACTTTGACATGAGTGTTTCCTACTGTGTTTCTAGTGCAAGTGTAGTAGTATAGAAAATAATTCGTCCAAAATGAATATAACTTATTAGAATACAAATAAATTGCTATTGGGTCATTCCATTTCAGTTCAACCAGGCCATGACACCCACCATCTCAGATTTTAATGAAACTTTTTGTACTTGCTAATACCATCATGTTATGAAACTGTACCAAATTTTTCCTCCCTGGGCCAAGTAGTTTTTGAGAAAAAAATTGTTAACGTTGGTGCAAATCCCCATGAGTGTAATGTCAATGATGTATCTAGCAACAACAGACTGTCACGTAAAAAATTTGCAGATCTGTGACCTAAGTACATACCTGCTTCAAAATTTTACCACATAGCTATTGGATTATGTAGATTTTAGTAAAAAATACTACATTAAGATTTATTCACAAATTGAAAAGAAAAAAATTTATTAGTGACTTGTTGACAAATTTTTAAGGACACAAACATTGATCATTAAAATTAGCATTATCACACAAAGGCAGTGAAGTTATCACACATGTCTTTTTTTTAAAATCATCCTTAAAGTGTGTCCTGTAAGACTGTGAAAGAAAAACA
>PNEQ01125748.1:0-11869 GCA_003012365.1 Medauroidea extradentata | reverse complement strand
GTGAGGAACGCCATAAGATTCCTCTGCGCAACAACCAATCAGACGTCGAGTGGGGTGATCACGTAAGTAACGCCACGGCCGTCGGCCACGCGGCCCTGCGAGAGAAGAATCTACCGACTGAGTGCCCGTTCTCCAATAACGGGCTGGCGCACCGGGCAATTCACTATCTAATCACCAACCCCCGCTCGCGTCAAGTTGAAGGCTATCTAAATACATTAATAAGCTTGTAATATATGCCTATACAGTTTACTGCTTGAATACTCCTCTGCTGGTCTAAAGCATAATGTTACCCAATATTCGAGTATCAAATTATACATGTATTGTCTGTATCATTTTATATTGTGTGCGTGTTCCTTTAATTGCATTGTTCCAGGTTAGCCTGTTTGCTAACCATAAACTGCAACATGTCTTGTAAATATTGATATTGTTATTTGTAGTGTTGAATTATGTACTATTATGTTATACTGGCAAATGCCATACCCCTGGCCTAACGGCTGTACACTCGGGGTCTACGGCATGCGCACTCAATAAATAAATATATCTTTACAATTGATTTGAATTGCTAAGTCATCTGCATACATAAAATATTTTATTCTCTCATCAGTGACGACTTCAGGTAAATCGTTCACATAAATAATAAACAATGAAGGCCCCAAGACAGAATTTTGGGGTACCCCAATATTAACTACTAGATATGGAGAATAATCTCTATTATAATAAACAGACTTATATCTACCAGATAAGTAAGACTTCAAAAATTGTATTGAATTTATTTCAAAACCCTAAAAGGTGTTTGTTAGCAAGGGTTGAGAAACTTGAGTGCCAGTAGAAAGGTAGCAAGGTACGATTCAACATCCAAAAATGTAAATCACAGATACAATTTAAGGTTAACAGTTTTACCGATTATTAAACAACGTTATAATATTAAAGAGCCAAAACATAAGCATAGTAAAGTATGAAAAACTGGCATAACATATGCTCTAGTGACTGTAATTTAGTTCCCTAGCTATACAAGCAATCTATAGATTTAAAAATAATATACGCTTATAAAAAGTAATTAGCAAAATGCTCATTTGAATACAATAATAGTATAAATCCCGTCGTGAAAAATCTTAACATTGTCAGTTTTATGTCATTACACATAAACAAATAAATCAAAAGGCCCAGATCAAAAGGTCGTAGCCTAATTAAACATCATTATATTTTTTAAAATAATACCCGAAAGACACTCATGTGATGCGGCCGTTAACGATTGTAATTACAAACTTCCATAGAGTTGAAAAGGAAAGTGCCAAAGCGAGAGAACTTCTTTGGAATCAATAACACGGTAATCAGCCAGACCACTCATGGTCTATACCGAAGATTAAACCCCCATTGCATATATGTTAGTCCAAATCACAAAAGACTGCAGGAAAATCTAGAGCTCCAAAGATGTACAAGGCTAACAAATGTAATTAAATATGAAAGGTAATACATTTTAAATAGGTCGAATGCAAAAAAAAAATTACAGTGCCTTACTTAAAGAAGAACCTGCCATCATATTGATCATTAGCACCCAACATAGAATTAAATTAAACTAGACCAGATCACATACCATGTCTATTTGGAAGGGCTCCTCCAGCAAAAGTGTTAAACAAAAACCTAGCCACATCAAAGCATGTGCCCTCATCCCTAACACACTCGCGCCTGCGCACTAAAACCATCATAAGCCCAAGGATGAGGAAAGGGGAAGGTAGGGTACAATAAAGGGGGTGAGACTGCTGATGACGAAATGAAGCAACGTGAACTCCACTGAAAACGCCGCAAGAAAATCTCGCCAAATGAAATAGTTTTTTTTTTTTTTGCAAAAAAGGGAAACGGTTCAAGCTGATGCTCTGAAGTGCCAGTAAAATCAGTAACATCAGTAAACGGATGTAGCCTCGCACAGGGTATCGTCATCAACCAACAATCAGTGACTATCAGTGATGTCAGATATATCATAACTATAGCTGACATTACTGAAAACACAGGCCAGTGAAACCAGTGAATAATGAAAGGTGGCCTTAGAAATATACTAAGTGAAATTGTATCGAAGGCTTTAGACATATCATAAAAACTAGCAAGCACTTTGTTTTTCTCATCTAAGCATAGGTACACTCCTTTACAAAATTAGCGACAGCTATAAAAGTACCTTTTTAGTTATATAGCAATTTTTAAAAGTAATTGCTGACTTGATTGTTATTAATAATAATTTCAAAAACATTTGATACTGTTGGAATTATTGACATAGAACAGTACTTTACATAATCATTTTTTTCACCTTTTATAAAAACTGGCACAACTTTTACCAATTTTAAACATTGAGGACAAATACAATTCTCAACACAGAGATTAAATAGATAAGCCAGAACTTCATTGATGAATAGGGCAGCTAATTTTAATAATCTAGAAATCAACCAATAGACTGACGCGGACCATTCCACATCCCCTCTGCTGAAGACGATCGTGCACACCGCGCCTACTAACAGGAACAGCCGAGGCGGGCAGTACCGCAACCGCATAAGGGAACACATCCAGACAAAGGATGCCAAGAGGTGGCGGCGCCCAGATGCCACCCCCGTGATGCTGGGTAGTGCCAAAATGTGCTTCGGTATTACAGAACTCCCAGCAAATGTAAGGAAAGTGCCCCGCTGATGCAAATGCCAGTAAACAACTATTTACGTGGCGAGTGCTATGCTGCAGCTTACAGGAAAAGTGCGCTAATGTGGGTCGCACCCACAATTGTTTAAGGAGTTTAAAGGCCAGCGGTAACCTTGTTTTCACTTAAACAGTTCTCAATCAGAATAAGTCATGTTTAGCCTAAAACTTAGTAGAAACACCCCTGCGCCACACTGGCAACTTGGACTCGTCCACGCGGCCAGCACTGAAGCGTAAAATACTCTAAATTATTTTGAAGTGAATGTATTTGTGATACTTTTGGTAAGTGTTTTAAAGTGTTCTCTGTTCCTTTTTAAAAATTCAAGAACCAAAATACATACATACTGCAAATTAACATGACGTAAATATCTGGATACCTGAAAACTTCATTTTGGAAAATAATTATATAAACATTCTCTTGTACAATATTGGACCTTAATCTTCAATAATTCACATTTGAAAATTAATCTCTTTTTATCTTGTATTGTTTAAGGGATTTTGTGTATTGACTAGCACGTGGCAGGAACTTGCTTGACGAGGCAGGTTCACCGACACGAGCTCGACAGTTGGCAGTTAGCAGCGTAAGAAGGAGGTCGGCTCTGTGTCGCTCCGGGCACCGGCAAGTCTTTGATCAACAACTCATAGCGTATCAATAGGTAGTCTAATTTGTCTTATCTCGGGAATATTTTCGCTTAATTTCGTTTAGGTGCCCAGAGTTACCTCCTTCACCACTGCCACTCGCAATGCCCAGGGGCTCAATTTCACTTAAATTTTACTTCCAGCCCGCGTGGCTGGTTTTCATCGTTCAGCTTCGCCAACCGGACGGGAATAAGTCATTACTAAATTGTCCACAATTGTTTTATAAAATGTAGCCTACAAAAATTTATTCCTATTTGGTTTCATGATTTTATCACATTTCCTTTGATATGGTACACATTCTAGTGTCACACCTATGCCACGATTTTGTCGCGAAAATATTTCTGCCGCACTTTGTTTCAGTGTCTCACGTGTACATAGACAGCTGTGCTTCATGGTTATTGGCAGCGTGTCTTTGTTCAGACACATTTCTCATTTGACTGCACCAATCAGAATAAGATTATTGTGACTCCGCGCATTTTTAATTAGACAAGGCATGAGAGGGTAAAATCATCCAATCACAGACGATGTATAGCAGAGCTGCAGGTGTGCACATAACGCATGAAAGTTAAATATTTTACGGGACTTCTCATGCGGACACTCGTGCAGAAATATCACAATACTACTCGAAAACATAACATGTAATTTGGAGCAAGTTGTCTACAATCAGGAGACTGGTTGACTGGGCTATATTGATATTCAGTAGTTTTTAAACTTAGTAATATCTACACATTTAGTTCTAAATGAGACACCGACACATTAAAAAGAATTATTTGTTACAGTATAACTGTGTTAATTTTACTTTCCCTTATCCACTATGCATTTTAAAACAAAGTGTGATATCTGCTGTATAAATAGTAATTCGTCAGACTCCTGTTCGCAGAACTCAAACCATGGTTTGCTTCCATCGCTGTGATTTGTATACAGTTTACTATGTGACCAATAAAAGCCTTCGTTCCGTGCAACTTACAGAGCCTTGCAACAAACAAAAAATATTCTCTCTACCGATTTTGCACGATATCCACCTTGCACGGGAAGTTCTTGATCGTTATCTTAGTGCGACATTGGGCAAATTGGCATTTTGCATGAATTTTGCATCGTGCGTCGTGTAAATTAATAATTATACCGTATGGTGAGTGTATCGGAGGGCCAGGGTGTCAAATCCTGAACTGCACACTGGGTGTCCTGAGGACGACATGAGATGAAACCCTACAATAGAGAGGCGCCGGAATGAGAAGGGATATCTCTGAGAAAACCCGCCGACCAGCGGCATCCTCCGGCATTATTTCCACCTGTGAGAATCTGGGGCTCGACCCCGGCGGGGATCGAACCCAAATCGCCTTGGTGCGAGGCGAGTGGTCTGGCCACTCGAACGCCGCGGCCTGTTTGCGCCATGGAAATTATGATGTAGGATTTCATAAACTTATTCATGAAAATTTTCTATTTGAAACGCTCACCAATATATAATTTCCGTTGCATTATTACATTCCGAGCTCCTTGAGGAAATATGGCATACTAAGGAACACGCGGTAACAACTATCAGGTGTCAGGAGAACAGCTGTAGCTGAGGTAACTGACCAATTACATCTGCCGACGTACAGGCGGCCAGTGCATCGTTCTGCTCAGGTGCCATTCTCTCGTTTCCCCAACTCCTCTGAGACAGTTTAGTTCCGGTAAGGGATCTGCAATAACAATTGACTTGTGGCCCTGGTAGTACGAGCCATTCTTTGGGTTACAGAGACACATTAAAATTAACGGAAATAACCATGTGTATGACAGTAGTAGGCCTACCAACATTACCACCCCCAAAAGAAAATTTTTGAGCCAATTTAACAATAAAAATATCAACAATTCTTGGTTATGTACGCTGCATATTGATTGCAGAACATTTCAAATGCACTTCTTAGCCGAATTTGTCGATCTAAAGTCAAAAAATCAGAGTGCTTTGCTAATATTCAGATTCGTGTGCCAGAGAACAACGAAAGATTTAATACACTACGGTTTTTTTTACTAAGCAGTTGTATACCCCATATGTCGTCCCGCTGCTCTAGGCGCTAGTATTGGAACCGAACCCACGGTCACCTGCAACATACGTACAATGTCTTGCTCGCGGGGCGGCCCGACGCACTCGGTCAACGGCCCGTGAAGCTGACAGAGAAGTTGTTTGTCGGAGACCTGTATTGCCAAATAATCGTGCTGGAGTCGTGGTAATGGCCTATTAGGCAGGCAAATGGCTTTTTGTTGGTTGGATGATATGAGTCGGCCACTCACCTCGTCGCTCGAACACAATGTCGCCTTGTCCCAGGGATTACAACAGTAGCGAACCTATAACTGGTTGTTGGCCTCGCTCGCTGCAGGAACGGGGCAGTACCGAATGACAACATGATACTAGAATTATTCCGATTTTGTACGATCTAAAGCTGATATACCCTGTTCAGGATAAACTAAGAACTGCTTAGAATTTTCTTAGTCATTATGCCTCCATCTTTAATATTTTAAGTACGAAAATTTCCGTGTCACTAAAAACTAGTGTAAACATTTTACAACTCTCAAACCTTTACTTCTATTACCCCAATACATTTTTATTATTATAATTGTTGGGAAGGGCTCACTTTAAAGTGAATCACCTATACTTGAACTTTCTAGAAAAATGGTGTTTAAACGCAACCACAGTCGGAAACCATTCAGGTACAATTTGTAACACATGAATTTTTATGTAAAAATTACATTTAAGTAAAAATCTTAAACCAAAAGAATGTAATATGTAATTGCGAATAAAAATATAAAGCAAGACCGCCGTATCACGTTTTTATACGTTTTACAGTGGTTATTCAGTCAAATAACAGACAGTACTCGGAAACCTCAAACTGTTGTGACAGTTATGTATTCTGAGACCAAATTTTTAAAGTAATTAAATGTGGTATGTAAGTATGGAAAATACGAACGTATGTTGCCCTACTTAAAGACTTAAAGGAAATATGAGCTAAATTGCTAATTTTTCTTAATTAACTGCGATGTGTGCGTACTTTGACGGGAGAGACAAGGGGAGAACTGGTCGCAACGACACCATAAGCTTTTAAAATTATTGTCATTGTTAGTATTAAAGGCGATGACTTAAGACACAGTTATCTATACCATTTTTTTTTTTTTTTAATTTTCCGTGTGTATGTGTCAACTGTAAGTAAATACTAACTTAATTTGCATGTGTACAGTCATTATTTGTAGCTTATCGCAAGTTAATATTCTTTACTCAGGGCTGCTAAATATTAAAAAAAAATATTTTCTTGGAACATCTCTTTATCTTAATGAACTAATTGTAGTTTTATATTTACAAGAGGTTGGTAATTTGTATGCTTTACTGCTGTGTATTAGTGTTCTCTTCGAGGAAAAGTGAACGAACTGAAGTGATTTGTTGCATATATGCCCTTGCTAGTGAATGTTGCTGTGTCACACAAAACCCACCGGTACATAAAATGACGAAGCACGAGAAAATGCGATATAACAAAAATAGAAGAACTAACCAAGGAAGCTAGGAATGTCTGTAGTCAGCAAACATACAACTAATTCCGAAATATGAATGTATTCGATATACAATGGGGAAAAAAATAAAACGAAAAAGTGAAGTCACAACCGACAAGGACTAATTAAGATGCATGAAATAGCGACAGTGATGGATAAACAGAACGAGGACAGCACGAATGAACACAGCGACAGATAAATAACCCTGCTGAAGTTCTATTTTCAGGTAATCTGTATCTTTCCGCGCGTAACGGCTAACGACAAGAAACCTATCTGGACACGTCACTTGATGTTTGAGCGTGTAAGATAAATTGTGCAGTCAGTAGGAATCTTTACAGTTTCATTTAAAATGTTTATTACTGATATAAAATACAATAATGTAGATTTAGCTTGCTTTTGTTTCAGTATTGTTGTATTTAAATAGGAAACTACACGGAACTATATTCGGTAAAACGCTGCCAACCATACAAGCAGTAAGGCAACTATAGTTTATGTTGAATTATATGCAACAACAGCTAGTGATATTTTTGAAAGGTTGAATTTTTAGTGAGCACGTTATCTCGAATGACTTATAGACAACACAGCGCATTTACGACAGACGATAATGGGTTGCTTCCTTCGACGTCAACAGACGCGACGTTATATGTTCTTTGAGGTTGTTATGGCGTTACGTATGGGCGCAGAATACTTTTTGTATGTTTGTGTGTATTCTTTTCATAATAATATACTAACTCGCTTCAAAGAAGAATAACGAAGAGCAAAATTCGTAAAACCAAAACAAAGTAAAATTTAATGATTAGTTAAAAATTCGGTGAAAACTTCTGTACAGCATGATTGTTAAAAATTGTGGCCTAGTGTATCAAATCACTCGTTAACTGTGATCCAGGACAGAAACTTTGCAATAACATCAACACATCTCTCTACACGCTACAGGAAAAATAATATGGAAACGTGTATGTAGTTGTCGAGTGGACCTGACGCGTGAGACGTGCTGTACCGTGTTCAGAAAAGTATTTTTTCGTGTATAACTATTAAACATATTTCTAATGCGTTTATCTACGAAAAGAATACACACTTCAAATTGGGGGAAACCGGAGATCCCAGAGAAAACTCGCCGGTCAACGGCATCGTCCGGCAGGATTCCCGCATGCGAAAATTCGGTGACCGACCCCGCCGGGAATAGAAATTTGAAATAATTTATTAATTTATTCTAGTGGTTTCGTCTAACACGGTGGGCATACAACAATTAAAACAAGTTAAATACAAGTTGGCTTATCAAGTGTATATATTAAATATGCTTTCTATCGGACCTGAATTTCTTGCATACCTTAATTAAAATTTATTTATGTCGTGAAATCTTCTAAACTAATAAATATATATTACTAAGCACAACATGAACCAACAATTTCACATTCACATTACCTTACTTAGTACTAGATGTGTATCGAGTCTAAAAAACTTTGGTAAATTATCCTCAGATATTTCATGTGATTAAAAAAGTTCAAAGAGCAACAATTTTCAGAAATTGAATACGGTATGAACAAAATACATACATTTGGAGTCGCTGTATTAGGTACTACGTGTGTACTGAATAAGATGAAATCCTGATTAATGGTTCATTTAGGTATCTCATGTAATAAAGAACGCCCACGACTGTATACATATGAATAATGCATGAAAAAATACGTTATTAAAGTAATTTTTTCTTTCTTAGAACTAAATCAGCAGAGAGTTTTACGAAAATCTAAATTCATCCTTCAGGTACTTCGTGTAGTAAAAATAAAAACGTTGCAATTGTGACACAATAAACACAGCATGAACAAAAAATAATACTTTTATTAACTACTACGTGCTTAACGAATGTATGAAATTCTGAAAAATGTTCCCTTCCGTAACTCGTTGTAATGTAATGTGCAATGGCTACCTAGCCTAGCCTTACACCTTCAACTGGTGTAGCGATACTATCTGCTAGCTCACTGGTAAAGCTACACAGTCGGATGAGAAATAATATAGAATAAAATTTAGTAATGGGCGCCAGTAGAACTGCACTTGTCCTGAAAGAATAAGCACAGGAGGAATGCTGACCAGGACTCACTTAGTCAGACTCACACACTTCAATGCCTCAGCTCCAGATGAACATAGCAAACTTACCATTTAACAACACAACTGCTCTGGCTGAAAGTAATACAAACAAAGAACTTGGAAATAAACACTACAGAAAAATAATAGAATATCAACCAAGGTGCTTAATTTCAAATAAAAATTTATTTCTGGCATAGGTTAGTGAAAAACTGATAGCAGATAATAAATAATAAATTACCGAAATATTCTGTCCTGCCACAATTAAAATATTAAATTCAATCAAATAAACTTTACTGCAAGTGATCATCAAAGCCAGCCAGTTGTTTACTTTGTAGAATTAGGTTCGTTCATCGTGCCAAGTTTCTGAAGGAAATTATAACACAATCAATGTTGAAACTTGAGTCTTAGCTTAACTTGATGAGTCCAAATGAACTATTTGAATTTATCTGAGCGCTAACTCTTTTCTACAAATTCTCAGGTTTACCGCGCGCAAAAACAATAGAGTTATAATTTCAAAAATTAGCATTGAGTTGTACAAATAAAATATCTCAATTTCTAATGTTACGTTCACAAGATGGCGTCGTAAAAATCGAAATTTGATGGCGAAATATCTGACGAGCAACTTAGCTGTCTCGGCGGCTTCGTTCTCGCAGTCTTCTGCTTGTTTCGTTGTTCGCTGCGGCCATGTGCACTCCACATGCACTTAGGAAACAAACTGCAACTTTTCCCTGAGGCTAACGAGCCTGTGCACTTACAGTCCAGCACCACACGGGACTCGCGGGAGGCGGCTAATTAACATGACAAATTCCGCGGATGCCCGAGCCTGGAGCCTTTTCTGTTGTTTCACCACTTGATGGCCCGTCTTCGCCACTCGGCAACTCCAGACAAAACAACGAAACTCGCAATATATTTATTAATTAAAAGCCTAGGCGAGACGTGAAACTTTCACGCCCGCATCTGCCCTAACGATCCATGGAAGAAGACCTCTCAAATCGTCGTCTTCATGCGACGCTACCAAATGTTCACTGTTACTTCAAATTCAGAATTTAAATTGCCCGAATTGCGTGCGCCTTTGCAATTTTAAACTGTTTACACGCCGCTCGTCACCATGACGACGGCAAAACTACAAAGAGCAACCCTTTTGCTCTGTACAAAACCTCTGTGCTGCCTATAAAACAACTGGCCTGGCAAAATAATGAATAAAAATAACCGACAAATAATACAACTATTCTTTAAGTATTAGTTACACATAACTAACCTCTTCTAGACTCAAAACAATACGTTTTAAACAAGCAAAAACATTTAAAATGTTGAAAACGTGGCTAAAATTGAGGTAAACAAATAATATTAATACAATCAATAATAATAATAATATCATATTACAGTACACGCTACATCGTGTGATCATAATGTGCTCAAACAGCCTAGATTTTAAAAATACAAACACGGTATGAACCAAAAAAAAAACATAAAAGTTAAGTTAACTGACTGTTAGGGTATCGATTTTAATGAATTTCTAAAAATTGGTTCTTCAAATATTACGTGTGTACGAAAAAAATGTTTAAATACTTTCTACTTTTTACGGAATAAATCCAATGTACCACACTCGAGCCAGCTCACTAAAACATAACTTATGCACACCAAGCTAGATGAAATTCGAAAAAAAAAAAATATTTCTTCAGTTATGTTATATTATGACCAAAAAATCAATTGACGACATTAAGAAAATACGATTACGCCATTAGCGAAATACGCTAAATTTAAGTCAGCTTACCTAATAGTATATGTATCAAGATTTACACAATTCGAGTTACATTATCTCTGTTCTCATATTATGATACCGCCACACTGAAAATATCTCGGCGTAAACAAAATACACATATGTCAAGTAAACTTATTTATTAGGTTATGTGTGCCAAGTATAATAAGTCGCATTATACTAAAAATATAATAATGGCCGCCATTTTATAAATATGATCATGACGTTAACTAAATACACGAAAGTCAAGTCTCCTTATTACGTACAGTACTTAATACTGAATTCTATAACATTATAAAACACGATAAGTTAGCTTCGTAATCACAAAATGTTAAAATATTGCAATTTGGAAATATGAACAAAAGATTAACGAACTACACAAAAGTCAAGTAAGCATAGTATTTTATATGTGTACCAAATTTAATGAAATTCGGAAAATATTTTATCAGATATGTCATATTATGCTAAAATATAGAAACGGTCGCCATTTTGAAAAAAAAATATGATTACAAAATTTACTAGATACCCGCGATACGTAAAAGTTAGATAAGATGTGAAGAAGCACGTACATGTGTACAAAGTTTGATGAAATGCGGAAAAGTAATTCCTCATTTATGTTATACTAGCAGTCCCCCGCGGCTTTGCTCGCGAGTATTATTCGTAACTGATAATATTTACTTTAATAGAAAAACCTCTTTGTACACAAGATTGGTACTTCAGTCATCAAGTGTTAGAATTTCCAAGCGGCTAGTTGAACTAATTCTGCAGCTGGATAAGTAGCTATAGCTGTCCACGCGAAAAGCAGTCTAAGTTTGTCCCTGCCACTAACAAAGACTTCGCGTGGGCCTTATTTATAAAACTGCCAATTTGACGTTCAAGGGTAGTTACAGACGTCTAAGGTAAGTGGTTAATCGAATGAGAAACATCTGTTTACCCTGTGCACAACCACTGGTGACGGTGCCCTCAATTATATATTGTCAAAATATTCACTTTAACTTTTGACATTACAAAGTTTCAGAGAGTAAAGGTTTCGCGGAAACGTATTTGGTGCCCCAAACCTGAGATTAGTGAGATGATATATCGTCGGTTTACTGCCAAAAGTGACAATGTCAAAATGAGATAAAATTATAAAAATGCTAGGAATATGTATATGTTGTTCACGAACAATTGCCCAAGTTTAAAGTCTATTCGTCGTTT
>PNEQ01125747.1:0-31062 GCA_003012365.1 Medauroidea extradentata | reverse complement strand
AACAAACTACGTACACATGGCAACAAACTGCGGAGACACCTGCCAACAATCTGCGGACACCTGCCAACAAACTGCGGACACCTGCCAACAAACTGCGGACACCTGCCAACAAACTACGTACACATGGCAACAAACTACGTACACATGGCAACAAACTACGTACACATGGCAACAAACTTCGGAGACACCTGTCAACAAACTGCGGACACGTGCTAACAAACGGAAACCAAATACAATGGAAACGCAATGTACTGATAATGGCTTCTACTGTAGTATGATTCGGTGTAGTGTAGAAATCTTGTACATAGTTTAAAAAAATTACGTCCCTACTCTTGGAACACATCTGCTTGTAATAATACCCTCATGAGTTTATACACACACACACACACACCGAACGATATTGTTTTGGTTCAAGAAATGCTAAACCAAAGGCAATTACGTACGGATGGAAACAAATGACTTTGTCGCTTAAAACTGACTATAAAAATACTGTGTAATGAAGGAATTTAAACACATACTTTTTAAACTGTAAGTCGTAATAAGAAACATAAAAAATAATACTCGACTTCAGCCTTCTGTATTGGGATGGATTCCTTAACAATGGTCATTGCCGATTTCTTGTCCCTTTACCCAAAAGTGTCCAGTTGTGTGTTTCTTTCTGTAATTACATTGACGATTGACAAAGACCTTTTGGCCCACTTAAAATATTGCAATAATTGAACATTCTCATTATACTTGGACTGGATTTTAAATATATTTGGATTTCTTATGGCGGTATAGGAAAGTTTATTACTGCTGTCTGAAGCACAGTAATGTCACCACAACACATCTATACCGTACTCTGTGAATTTCCTCTCACCTGCATCCTGTCTTCTACTCAAGGTCAGGCGCACTTCCCTCCTGAGATAATGAGTTGTATCGATCGTGTAGTATACGTATGTGGTTTACACTACAAGCAACTAGTCACAGTGTGTATGATCGAGTAAAGTAGCTGAAGAGAATCTCACATACTGTGAAATGTTGTGTAATTCATCCGCAGCGCGATTTCGATATGTTGAAAAGTTTTCTGCCGACGATGTTTGTCACATGCATTTTCATTCACGTCGGCTCATCAGCATTTGCATAAAACCGTGACTGTACTCGCAAGTTACCGCATTGTTGCCAACCTCAGTTGAACATCGAACACGATGTATTGACTATGTTGATGCAAATCCGTATACCAACACCCGAGGAATTCATAATGAGCTCTACGAATTACAGTCGACAGTAAGTCACAGTTTACGACAAGACAAACTGCATGAATTTCTCTACCAGCCACTGCAGGTACTTCTTTCTAATCGACCCACTATTTTGCAGTTTTGTGAATGGTACCCAAACCAGAGTAGGCCAGTAGAAGATTTTGTAACGATAATTCCTACCCACCGATGAAGCATCATTCACAAATATTACAGTCTTCAACTTTCACAACGAGCGTGTGTGAGCTAATATCAGCCCACGTGCAACAAAGAAATCGCAGTGAAATGCTGTTTCCAGTCCATTTCTTGGCGGGACTCACCAATGGGATACTAATTGGACCACACATCCTTCCTGCGTGTTTCTCTGGAGCTACATATCGGCACTTCTTGGAAGAAGACCTGCTACAACAACTTGAAGATGTACCACTGAATGTATGAGTCGACATATAACACACGCATGATGGTGTTACCGCCTAATTTTCGTCGCACAACAAGGCAATGGAGTTGCTGTACCGTGAACGACGGACCAGCGGGGCGGCCATGAAGATCACTGGCTTTAATCCAATCGACTTATTTTATGCGGTCGCTTGATGGGACTGGCTTATGCAACTGACGTGAACAATGTAAACAAACTCTGGTGACGTAGTTAAGATGCATGACGGAAAGGTATAAAGGATAATCCTGGTACGTTACAGTATATACACATGTCTTACGAGCGTCGCATTCGTCAATTCTGGAGACGCGTGGCACACATTCAGAGCAAATGCTGTAAGAATACACACTCTATTCAAATTCAAAATAAATAACATATAAGTAAAAAAAACATTTTTTTTCAAGTAATACTAACTAATGATTAATAAGAATTTGAGTCTTGTAGTGTACTGACACGTCAAACACAACACTGTTACCGGCTACCTACCTCCAAGGCCACTACAATAACACTTCCCAACTTAACAAGGGGTTTATGAGGAAACGATTCGCACTAGCAGTTTTTCTAAAGGTGACCTTTCTTATTAATGTTCACATGCTCATCACCAACATGTCGTGTCCATTCACTCCAAGTCAAGGATTACAAGTTTTAAGCATAAAGGGGTTGTACACCCCTAGTTAAAGTATGAAGGGATGTTCTTTTTTGTAAAGCTATTTTTTTTTTGCTGTTGTCTATCCATACACCAGTAGCCTGTACGTGAAATGTTATTACTCAATTGAATGTGACTAAGGTATTATTGTCCAATTACACATTTCCCACATTCACCTTTGAGGACGTATAACTCCATCATACTTCACAATAGGCCCAATGTTGTATTGCTGTTTTCTTATTTATTTGACTTCTGGAATTCTTTCCTACAATATTGACTCAAAATCATGTACCGTACATGAAATAATTTACATAACCTTAACCGACACTTTGATGTTGACTGAATTTTTAGTGTGTCTGTACAAAACTAACAGAATTTTCCAACATGTTTAGTTAAATATTAATCACTTTTAATTTACTTTTAGTTTTTATTGCTGTAGTTACTGATAAGAATGTATTCACGAGAAGTGTCATATACACATATATACACACATACACATATATATATTGTTGCGTGCTGTATTTCTGAGGGCGGGCTAGCTGGGGCCTGTGTCGAAAAACTTTGAGGGCTTGCCCATGACTCAAAGCTGGTCTGTCTCATAGTGGGAATCCCGACGAGATACATCATAGGAGGCGGCCTACATGACTCAAATCATGTCCGAAACATGTTGTAATATCTATTTTAGACTCCTGAAATGCGGGGAACACCCGACTGTTTTGCCTGGTATATAAGGGCTGAATCGACAAATTCGGAGAGTTCGCTATTGGTCGTGCTAGAGGAAGGTGCTATGGTTGTGGAGATAGACTGGTGAAGACATCTTGGTGACGTCAGAGTCTACTGTGAGGCGGTAGGCGGCTATATTCGGAGCAGTGTTGGGCGAAACAAGAGGACTGCTGCGGTGGGCTGACGAGCGAAGAAGGAGGTGCGCGACGTGAGTCGAACAGATGACCTCAAGAGTGAAGACAGCGGTGCACTCGGGGTGCTGCGCAGCACACGGCGATTCATCACCACTGCGGACTATTAAGGTTGTACACAGTCACTATTTGAAAGACTGTTGATTGGATATATGACTGAATTTTATTGTGATTTGTAGTGTTTAGTTAATTGATGGTAGACATTTTCTGTGCTTTAATTGTCAAAGTTAATTAACGTGTCTGTGACACAGGAGAAATTGTGTGCATAACTAATTGTGTTGTGAAAGGTATAGTTGATTGCTGTTTTGTGTATTTCGTAGTTTTGTGAGCTATTAAATCCAGCACTTAATTTAATTATTTTATTTATAATTATAAGACCTCTATCCCAAAATAACTCATGGGAATTGCCCACATATAAAGTTTTTTGCTCAAACTTGTAACACTGGTGTCAGAAGTGGGATAGAGGCATAAATAAAATCCATAGGTAATTCTGTAAATAAAATAATTGCACACAATTACTATTTAACTTAATTGAGCCACTTTATAATTTAATGTTTATATTTCAATTGTAAAGGTGCATGATTACAAGAAGTATGTCAGCAGAGATAGAAGCACTAAAGACCCTCATTAAGGGAATGAGTGGCCAATTAAGTGGTCAAATGAATTCAGTCAAAGACATTGTAAATGAAAATGTAGATAAGATAATAAACAGTGTAAATGAAAATGTTGATAAGAAAATAGATAGTGTAAATGAAAATGTTAATAAGCAGTTAGATAGTGTAAAAGAAATGGTGTACCAGGAAATAGAGGCTGTAAATGAGAAGGTAAGCTGTGTAAAGTAAGAGATAGACAATGTGAACCAGAAGGTGGATTATGTGAAAAATAGCACGCAGCAGCAAATGGATGAGCTGAGGAAGGAGTGTCAAGAACTTCGTCAATGTCAAGAAGGCAGCCACCTTGATACCGGAAAAGAAGAGGTCATTGCTGAATCAATACCTGAAGGCGGCGAAGAGAAGACCACGAAGTTTGAATCAGGCTGTAGTGTGATTCACAACCAGGCAGAAAATGGGCTGCAACACGTTTGTGTTTCTAGTTTGCCTGTATCGAACACTGAAAAGGGGATTTCTGTCAAGCTTGCTCCTTACGATGGCCAGACTCCATGGCGAGAGTACCAAAACCAGTTCGAGATTGTGGCAACCATAAATGGTTGGTCTGACCAGCAACGTGCCTACTATTTTGCAGCTGTGCTGAGGGGACCTGCCCTCAGTATACTCCAGTCACTTCCAGAACAACAACGTCTGGAATACTCGACATAATTTACTGCCCTTGAGCTGCGGTTCGGAGACAAGTACTTGCGACATGCCCACCATGCCCAACTAAGAAGCCGCACCCAGAGACCAGGAGAGCCACTGCAAGAATTGTGGCAGGACATTGTGCGACTCGCCCATTTGTCGCTCGAAGGATGTCCAGAACAGGCACGAGACATGATAGCAGTCCGCTTCTTCGGCGATGCCATCGCCGATGTAGAGGTGCGCCAAGCAGATCGCCTGGCCGCCCCCAGGACTACGCAGGATGCCCTGGCCAGAGCACTGGAGGTCGAATCTGCAAGAGGGCCATCAACTCGGCGTGCTGTGCGGGCAGTCACCCTGTCGGGCGACGAGAGAGACAACAGCCTAGAGAACATCCTAAAGAGAGTGAAAATCACAATGAGTGAAATTAAGAAAAAATTCACTCCGAATATACCCCGCCCTCGACAACAGGAGCGACCAAGTTGTTGGGAATGAGGAGAACTCGGACACCTCAGAGCCCAGTGTCCATGATGGTTACGGAAAAACAGAAACCAAGAGCAGGATGAGGCTGCCCGATCCGGCCAGGCCTCGGGAAACATGTAAGCACCGGTCTTAAGGGGCGAAGGTCGGTGACTGCGGGAGATAAGGCCCCAGTATTTCTTCAAGTACGCTCAGTGAAATAAGATTTTGATGCAATCCTAGTGGAGGGCAGTCTGGATAATGTTTATTTAAACATGGTTGTGGACACCGGAGCAACCATTACTGTTGCCCGACCGGACATCTTGGGGCCTTCTCCCCAGCAAACAAAGGGCCATAATCACAGACAAAGCTTTCTGACGACAGTAACAGGCGAGACGACACCAGTGAAGGGGAAGAAAAAGGTACAGTTGAAGTTGGGTAACCTCTGCATTGAGCACAAAGTGTACATAGCCGACATCGAAGATGAATGTTTATTGGGCCTAGATGTGTTGCGCAAGTTAAGAGTGCTGTATAGATACTTGGTCGGGAGTACTAAGGACTGGTAACAGAGAACTGGTAATGATGCCACGAAGCGAACTATCCTTGCCAACCAGCTGCCAAGTGGTCTGTTATGAGACAACTGTTTTGCCAGTGTCCAGTGAGAATGTCATTCCTGCACGGTGTCGAGGCAATATTATGTGGCGTGTAGCTCTGGTCGAACATATGGGAAGAGGAAGCAGCTGACATGATGAGGTTGTGGTTGCAAGAACATTGGTTTCGCCTAGTTCTGGAAATGTACCTGTTCGAATGGTTGAACAGGGCCATCCAGCTTGAGGAGGGGGCCATAATATGTGTGTGCAAACAAGTCGCCCAAATAATTACAACCGAAAAAGAAGCCATCAAGTCAGGCGACCTTAATGGAACTATGCCAGAACCACAAAAGGAACTACTGACTATAACTGGAGAAAATCTGAACTGGAGACAAGAAAAGGCTGTGGCAGAACTTCTGAAGAAAAACAAGAAAACTTTTATATGTGGGCCACTTGACCTTGGCAGAACATCCGCTGCACAACATCACATTGATACAGGAGAAGCTAGACCAATCAAGCAACCCCCAAGATGACTGCCTCTGGCTACACAAGAGACTGTGGATGGCATCCTGAAAGAAATGAAGGACTTGGATGTGATCGAGCCGTCGGTTAGCTCTTGGTCATCACCTGTTGTGCTAGTTAAGAAGAGAGATGGGTCCATAAGATTTTGCATGGATTACCGCCGGCTGAATGATGTGACCAAAAAGGACTGCTACCCCCTCCCCCGGATTGATGACACACTGTACAGCTTGACAGGGTCACAATGGTTCTCTACACTTGACATGAAGTGTGGCTACTGGCAATGTGAGGTGGCACAAGAGGACAGGGAGAAGACGGCCTTCTCTGTGCAAGGGAAAGGAACTTGGCAGTTTAAAGTCATGCCGTTTAGGCTATGCAATGCCCCTGCTACCTTCGAACGACTAATGGAAAAGATCTTACCTCTTGATGTTTGCCAAGTTTACTTAGATGACATCGTGGTCACAGGTAAAACATTTGAAGAACACCTTACTAGATTAGATTCAGTGTTCCAGAAAGTAGCTACTGCAAATCTGAAGCTGGTTCCCAAAAAGTGCCACCTGTTCCAAAAGAAAGTTAATTTCCTAGGGCATGTGGTATCTGCCAATAGAATCCAGACTGACCAAGAAAAAACCAGGGCAACAAAAGATTGGCCACAACCAACAGACAGGACACAGGTGAGAAGCTTTCTTGGACTCTGTGCTTATTATCGGCGATTTATACATGGATTTGCTACGATTGCCAAGCCACTACATGAGCTTACCGAAGCCAAAATAAATTTTCTGTGGACGCCTGAATGTGAAGCCTCTTTCAGAAAATTAAAAGAAATTTTAATGTCCCCTCCAGTTTTGGGCTTCCCCGATAATGAAGGCGAGTTTATATTGGACACAGACGCGAGTGATGTAGGCATCGGTGCTGTGCTATCACAGGTTCAAGATGGAGTAGAGAAGCCGCTAGAATATTTCAGCAAAGTGCTGCAGAAACCAGAGAGAAACTTTTGTGTCATTCGAAGGGAACTATTGGCAATGGTGAAGTCCATATCACATTTCCACCATTACTTATATGGCAGATGCTTTACTTTGCGAACAAATCATGCCTGCTCTAAGCTGGCAACTGAATTTTAAGATTCCCGAAGGACAAATAGCTCGATGGATACAACAACTTCAAGAATACAACTTTGATATACAACACCATGCTGGTCGTTCCCATAATAATGCAGATGCATTATCCCGCAGGCCTTGTGACGCCAATTGTCGCCATTGCGAACGGCAAGAGGAGAAAAGTGGAGGAGTGTGGTATGTTAGAACAACAAGGCTTCTGGCATCAACAGCCGATGGTAAGTTCTCCTGGACTGACGACAAGATAAGAGAAGAACAACAAAGTGACCCTGACTTGTGCCCAATACTGGATTGGAAAGAGCAGGACCACCGGCCAGAATGACAGGAGCTATCTGAAAAGAGTGCTACAAGTAAGGCATATTGGGCACATAGTCCAGGCAACGAAGACAAAAAAGGGGCATGAGGTAGAAAAAATAGGAAAGAAGCCAAAATTGGTACAGACGTAGGGTGAGGTGCTGTGAATAACATACTAAAAGTCCTGGGGGTGGACCTCCTACGTTAGGGGGAGGGGGGTGAATGGTCCCGTTTTTTAGGTTTTTCGTGAATATCTTGAGAACGGTAGATTTTTTGACAAACCAAGCTATTAAATAAATGAAACCTGATAAAATTCTCTACAACTTTGATGGTATACACTTTTTCAAAATTCCAAACCGTTTTCGAGATATACGCCTCGGAATATCAGGTAATTTTGAAAAACAGGTTTTCACATCACCTTTTTGTAAACCTTTGTGCATTAGCGTCTAAACGGTTGACGTGAGAGAAAAGTTCCATTAAAAAAGTTGTAGAGGATTAAATTTTCATTAAGAACATATGGCCAGTCGCGAGTCAATCATTGACCATTCAAAACCTACAACAAGTTCAAAATTTAACATTTTTTTGCTATTTTCACCTAAACATTGGCAGACCATTGTTGTGTGTCCTCGAGCTTAAACTATCCTTCTTTCCACCATCCATTGTCAATATGTTATGTATATACATACATATGTACCCAGAATTACATACCAACCAATTAGCTGGGAGGGGGGATAAGAAAATAACGTAAAAAAATTTTAATGTTATTTAAAAACCCAGAATAACAAATATATGTAGTTATGTATGAAGGTAGTGAAGTTTATTGTATACGAGTACAACATCGTAAAGCGTGTGTGCACTGTAGCAGACCTGCACGCAGCGGATGCAATGTATCATGGGGACTGCTATAGAAGGTTCATGTTAAAGTCTGGCCCTTCAGACAAAGACAGAGGACGCCCTTCTGATGATGGAATTTCACAAGCAATGGAGGAAGTGTTCTCTTACATCGAGGAGAATAACAGCTGCCAATTCTCCACGGACGAGGTGTTGGAATAGGTGACGGGGGAACCACCACATGTGAAAACCGTCATTAACAGGTTGAAGGAAAAGTATGGAGACCGAATTGTAATTAGTACACTCCAAGGGAAGAAAACTGTCATCTGCTTACGAAGTGCTGGTTATAAAATTTTGAATGATGCATGGTATACTGCTAGGTGTAAAGACGAACAATCGGAACGTTACAGAATCGTTAGGAAAGCAGGGGAAATAATCTTGCAAAATATTGAGACCATGGCTTACAACAACAGTGAATTTCCTCCCCTAGAGAATTTCTGCAGTGGAGCTGAAGATATGGTTCCTCAATCTCTCCGTGCCTTCATGGAGTACCTTTCAAAGAATAAAAGGTAGAGAGAATCAGTGGGCACAAAATTTACAGTTATTGCTCATGCCTTAATTGCTGTTGTTCGTCCTCGCTCTTTCCTATCCCCCATTCTGAACAGCATCGCTCTCTTCATATCTCGGAAGTTTGGTTCTAAAAACTTGGTGACCCTTCTTTCTAAATTGTGGCTGAGTGCATCATACCTCAGTGCTCAGCAGATGGAGCTCTCCACAATCCATCAACCAAAGCAGCCTCTCCCAAAAGACACCTTCTGTCAATACATTTTTGATAATGCAGACTTCAATGTTGCCACTCTCGACGGCTGCAATACCTTCCATAGCATGGGAGGCATAAAGTGTGTGACACCAGCCAGCACTCTCCCTCCAGCCTCAAACGTGCCGAGACTGAAATCAGCTCCCACTCAGGAAGACGTGGGTCATCTAGGAGTGCTGGAGCTTCGACTACTTGAGGCTACTGCAACCAGTGCATTACATCATGTGACTGTCAAGGACTTGAGTACATTGAATCCCATCCCATCTAACATATTCTCTCCCAGCATTCCAGATTTACTTTGGATGTGTGGTAAGTGGCTGCAGGATGTGAATACAACCCCACAGGTGCCTACCATTCCAGAATGGAAGGGATTCATGCAATTGGTTAGCAAACAGACCAATGCAGAAACAACTGCAGTTACATTTCTTCCATTCATAAATTCTCCACCCAACGAGTACAACACTGTGCACACTGCATTACAGTATGCTCACCAGAACAGTCAAGAGCTAGGAGCCAATGTTTGTTTTGTAACTTTCGACCAGCCTTTATATCTCAAGGCCCGAGAAATACAGTTCAGCACAATTGCTGTGAGGCTTGGTGGATTTCACACGCTCATGTCCTTTATGGGCTGCATCGGGCACATCATGGCTGGATCCGGATTAAAAGAGTTGTTGTGTCAAGTGTTTGCAACTAATTCAGTTGAAAAAATGTTGAGTGGCCACGTCTACAGCCGAGCTGTTCGAGCTCATTTTCTTGTTCAGGCTGTGTTAGCTCAAATCATTCTTGAAGGAGCCAATATTTCAAAAACTGAGAAGAGGGACATCGCAAGAATTTTGAGCAAGATGGATGACATGACTCCAGAGAAACTTGAAGAGCCGTTCTTGCTGTCAACTTTGAGCAAGTTGGAGAGTCGCCTGGAATCTCTAAAAAGTAATGGCCCCACCACAGCATTATGGGTTCAAAACTTCCAAATGGTAATCCTCATGAAAAAGTTCATCGATTCAGAGCGTCGAGGGAATTGGGTTGGCCACTTGGCCTGTACCTAGCAGATGATACCATTTTTTCACGCTAGTGGACACTTCCACTATGCAAAATGTGTTCACATCTATGTGCAAGATATGATTCAATTGAAAGATGATCATCCAGAGGCTTTCAAACAGTTTGCAGAAAAGGGATACTTCACTATCAATCGTACTGGCAAACCCTGGGCTGGAGTATGGTCCGACATGGCCATAGAGCAGACACTCATGCGCTCCATGAAGAGCTCCGGAGGCCTGACGCGAGGACGAGGAATTTCTGACTCCGTACTTGCCAAGTGGATTTGTGACTCGGCAGGAAGTTCTGCCATCTGTTCATCATTGGAGGAGTTCGCTGGAGTTATATTTGCAAGTGGAGAGCAGCACGTTGATTTCCGGGCATCACGACAACAGAGAGATGCACAAGACCGAGCCAAGATCAACAAATGGTTTAACGACCATCCCCCAATTCCACAAATAAATTCACTTATGTCTCTGTCAACAGGCCTCATAGGAAACGAAAAAACCAATTGTTATCAAGCCCTCGACATCGGGACTGCTACAGTGCAAAGTTTTGTTGGTTGCGAATTTCGAGAAATGAAGCAATCCAGGAAGAACATGGTTTTGTCCCTGGCCAGTATGAACTGTACCATCACAATCGGTGGTGAGAAAGCGACTATAAACCCTCTGATCATTTTCCAGAGAACTCTTATTGCAAAGAAGAGCGATGAGGATGTTGAAAAGCTATTGAAATATGAACTCTCCCCATTCCCTCTATCTCTCTTCAATGAGGGTGGCATGAGAAAAGGCACATAGTCGAATTCCAAAAAAATTGCTGAAACTGAAAATAGAAAATTTAAAGAGTTCAATAATTTTTTTACAAATACAAATAATATTTATTCTTTAATTTTATGAGCATGTCATTGTAGCCTGCAATGTCTTTATCCACTGTGATTTTTTTTAGTTTGGTATATCAGTTGGTTTTAGTGTAGTCGTTAAAACGGAAACATGCAAAATATGACTTTAACAAGCCATTACGCGAAAACTATGGAAGATAAAACAATTAATAAAAGCCAAATTTAGTCACATTTTGTGTCTAAAACAAGAAAAAAAAATATCTGGTAGAAATACAAAATAAAATAATGATAATGAAAATTGTCGTAGCATGCGCCCTTAAGTGGTCTCGTCGGCGGTATGCCGCCCCGACCTATTGACCCTTAAAATGCCGCTTACCCACTGCAGTTAACGTCGGACTGCCGACCAACTTCACTTGCGTCCCGATTCCTTCCAAGCCGCGATGTTCTCGTTCTCCCGACGTTCTTAATTACCTGATCGGGCCATCTCTTCAGCGGTCTGCCGCCCTGACCCGTCGACGCCCCAACCCCCGAAGTCCCCCAACGACGCAACCATCGCCTCGCAGCTTCCTTCCTCGCCCGCAGTCAGTTTATACTCTGTCCACTCTAAGGTTGCAGCAGAAATCAAAATTGCTAACGAAATAAGTCACAGCAACTGAATTATATTTGGATTCCTCACATTGTGATTGTGCCGTTAACGCTGTCACCTTGTATTTTTCAATATTTCAAATGAAATTTATGCTGTGCAAAAACTTAACTGCATTTCACTTGAATTAATTAGCTGCAACCTTAGAATGGATAGAGTATAGATCTCCCACTTCTCTCCACACTGGCCGAAAACCCACCATCGGTTCTGGTATTGGTAATCCGGCCAATGGGAAGAGAGCATGCAGAAACAGCCCCACCTACCGAAGCCATCTCTGTAGGGCACCATCGCAGCATTCATTTAAGTTATTTTACATATTCCATTCAAAATCTGGACAATTCTTATTAGCTTGCTTATTTTACTCATTTAAATGAACAAATTACTCAAGCCTAACGTCTAATGCATATTATTTTGCATTGTTTCTAAGCCTCGTTGCCATAGGCTGCTGCATCCCCCTCCCTCCGCTCACCAGTGTGGTCCAGCAGAGGGGTGTGGGAAGAGTAATGGGGAAGGACGGCGCCAAGCCCCTACGACACCACCTGCTCTGTCGGCTGGACGGAACAGCCCAGATTCTCAACATTTTTCTCTTATTTCATTTATTGTCAATAAAAATCCTTATAGCGTATTTTGCATGGCAGATTCGGAATGCGAATGAATGGTCACGTGACTAGACAATTCCAAATTAAAAAATTATCCTAAATTAGTACATATTTTTCTTAATAATTACTTACACCAATACCTGCACGTTACACAGTTTCAAAGTGTTTTGCTTGTTTTGTCATGAGGACATTGATATCGAATTTCAGTACAAATAACACATTTGCTTTTGTCGGCATATTTTCTCTTCATCGTTCAGTTGGATGGTTTTTAAATAAACAAAACCAAGTGCCATTTAAAGTTTTGAGTTATCGACACCAAGTACATAAGAATCCTTTTAATTGTATTTATATAAATTGAATCTATTACCATGTACCCTGTGCTACCATCTTACCGAACGAACCACCACCTTTCAAGTTTACATAATAAACACTAAAAAGAAACCAACTCCTAATGGACTTGGTTCTGCAATGAAATATTGTATAAACAGAATCATCTCCAAGCGTGGTTGGTTCTAAAACTATTTGTTTTTATAATGGAACCCCTTACTTCTGGTGGTTAGTTGTATAAATAAATGATAAATGTTCTTAGAAAACATTATACTACACCTTATTTACACTATGTACACAATGTGCGAAACAAACGAAACATATTTAATTGGCTGCCTAGCTGATGCTCGAACTGCATGCAGCGTTCTTGGAGTTAACTTTTTCTCTAAAACCAGTAAACATGAGTCAACAAAGCTTATCTCCAGAAATATAACGCACTTCTTACTACTTCCCAATATGATTTATCACGCGCATTGGCAGCATAATTTTTAAGACATAAAACTTCGCCAGAGTCAGCTTTTTTTTTTTTTTAATGGTTTGAGACATCGCGTTGTGCATATCCTAACAACGGGCTGCAAAGCAATAGTGGGGTAGCAAAACTGTGCCAAAAAGTGTCCTAAGCAAATACTCTTTGAACTGTTATGTACACAATGTTACAACACAGATCAGTTGAGATAAGCGACATATTAAATTGTTAAAAAATAATAATTTTAGTTGTACAGTTATGTAGTGTTACTTTGTTATTTTTAAATGTGAGTTATTTAGGGCTAAACGACTAAGACAGTTATAGATAAAGTGACACTTACTCTACCCTAATGGCAGGTACTCGGAATACAAAAACTGTTAGAATGAGTAATTAAAAAAGGAAACACAATGTTACTGATCATTTGTGCATTAAATTATAGCATCGACAGACGAGAACACCTCCGCCGGGATTCGATCCCTGAGCCCCGGAGGAGAACTAGACTGCTGTTGATCGTATGAGTGTTGGCGAGCGACATATCTGGTTCACTGAGGCGTTATATCGTCGTGCTTGTCCTCATTATTGTGGCACAGCGAGGAGGGGAGGTGAGTTGCTGTCTTCCCTGGCTTCCCAACGCTGGCCTAGTTGCAGTCTGAACCTCTCTCGCTGTCCGGCCTACTTGGCCATATCATAACATTATGTATGAACTTGATAAGATATAAGATCTAATCACTTGCGCCATATACATCTGGGTGCACAGGTTTGTATGGCAATGAATGTACCATAGGAAGGAGGTAGGGTAGAAGTTTTCTGCAGGTCTGCAGTTACATAGCTTCACGTATCTGCAGAGGGGAGGTGGCAGCTGAAACAAAGACGAGGCGGGGAGTGTGTGTGTCTGGCAGGGACAGACGTGTTTGTCTGCAGTTGGAGACGTGTCATGTGTTGAATACCCAGTTCTCCAGGCAGGGTCAGTGCTCCAGTATTCCAGTCTGCTAGCTCAGTGTCGTCACGGGCAAGCTGCATAATGACCGCAACTTATAGACGGCTGCAGGTCCTTGCGCATTTTCATCCATAAGCATCCCTGCATACCAATTTCGACATTCGTGGGCGATTCCATCAATGATATGGACTACAAGTCATCCCTTATTTGTAAAATTGCGATAAATGACCACTTTCATGTCGATATAAATGCAACAATGATTCGTGTAGGAACCACTTTTCACTATTTTAGCATGCTTTATTAATATAAATGTTTCCAATATTAGGCCAGTCAAATTGTTCTTAAAAGTCGGGTTTGACGGAAATAATTCCAACAGTTTTGAAACTTGGGGGACTTATACATATGTATAACCTCTATTATTTACTAGTTTTTCTACCTCGTATGAGGTGAGATCGCGCCGCCATCTTGAAAAAATGGCGCCAAAAACTGGTTTTTGGAAAAAATCTCAGTAACGGTGGGTTTTGACCAAAAATACTTTCCCATAAAACTTAAAGATCTTTAATTTTTCTACAAAAAATGTTTTATTGGTTTTTCCCGTAAAACCCACGGTTTTTTCGTAATCGTCCAATATTTATACCAAATTTTGAACAATTTAACGAAATGGTGGTATTATGTCACTATAATTAAATATTAAAATATTGTGAAATAATTTATTAAAATATGTAGTACAAATATTGATATTTAATTCATGTTTATGAAGTTTTCTCAGCCCATAACATTCTAATATGACACAGGATTTTTCGCTCCATTTTTGTTTTGGTAGTGATTATGCTGATGTGAGTTGTTATACATTTCTATCATCTTTGAAAATGTTATGTTGCGTGTTTTAAAACATTTCCCCCCTTTTTTTCAGATGCGGAAATGGCAGTTGAACTTTCGAATTCTTGAAAATTATATTTCCAATTAAAAAGAATTAAGCTTTAGGAATGGCAACTTCAAGAAATTGTGTTATTTGTGATCAAGCATTGTCTGAAGGCGATGTAGTAGTTGTGAAACAACGTGGACTCAATACATTGAGAGATTCAAGTTCAAAGAGAGATGATGGGAAAGTGCAGTTATTAAAGGGCCTTACAACCATTGACATTCACATAAAATGTCAAAAATCATACACACATCCAAAAAGTATTGATGCATCTGTAAGAATAAAAGGAAATGCTACGCACACACAATACGTTAAACGTAGTGACGTTGCAGTTTTTGAGTTCAAATTAAAATGCTGGTTTTGCGCAGAAGAAATAAATGAAGAGTATTTAAGGAAAGAGAAGAAAAAGCCTACACCAAAACGAGAAACTGTCTATCAAGTCAGGAGCTTAGCCATGAAAGACAACATTTTACAGACTGCGAAGAATCGCAATGACAAGTGGGGTCAAGATCTACAGTTGCGTGTCGGAAGTGTGTCTGACCTTGTTGCAGCTGAAGCACAGTACCACCACACCTGTCTCACCAAATTCTTCACTCCAATAGGTAGTGGTGAAAAATCAGGGTGTCCTCTTGCTGACAATGTCTCTTCAGCTATGGAAAAATTGTATATTTACCTTGAAGAGAGACGTGAAGAATGCCAGTTTTCCTTGAAACAGCTTACTGATCAATTTACAGGTTACATTCCTGATGAAAAAACAATAAAAAAAGGCTTGAAGATAAGTATGGTGATTATATTCTTATCACATAAACAAAAAATAAAGTCCCTATTGTTTGTTTTAAAGATACGGGCCACACAATTCTCACTAAAGCATGGTACGATGAGCGGAAGCAGCTTGATTCTGAAGAGCGTCTTAGAATTGTTCAGACAGCAGCAGAAATTCTCAGAGAAGATATAAGGTCGCAAGTATATGACACAAATCAATACCCCCCATCTGGCGACTTTTTTGAGGATGTAAATTTTGTAGTTCCTGAGAGTCTATCACTGCTGATAAAGCACATTATAATGAAAAACAAACGTGGCTCTCCTAAAAAATGGGAAAACAAATGCACTGCTATTTCCCATGCAATAATAGTAGCTACTAGACCACGATCATTTTTATCCACTTTACAGGTTGGACTTGCCGCATATCTGAATAAGAAACATGCTTCAAAGAGCCTAGTAGACATAATTTCTTCATTAGGATTCTGTGCTTCGTATAGTGAATTGTCGCTTTTTGAAGTGTCTGCCATACTACACCCTCAGAGTGTACCTTCAGAAGAATCGTTCTCACAATTTGTTTATGACAATGCCGATGTAAATATCTGCACACTAGATGGTTATAATACCTTCCATGCAATGGGAGGTATACAGTGTATCACGCCTTCTTCTTCTCTTTCACCTGAAAAACCAATTCAAAATTTGGAAACACTACCAAGGGCAGATATCGTAGGACGGTTTGGGCACGTCCCTACCAAGATTTTTCAGAGACAAGCTACTTCAGGACTTTCAAACAAAGTTATTGAGGATTTAACGAATATTAATTCAATAACAGAAGATGTAGTAATATCAACTAGTGATTTTATGTGGCTGTTTGGTAAATGGAACAAAATGAATCACATACATGGCTGGAATGGATATATGGAAATGGCAACGGCGAACAAGCGCTATGACAAATCACGCTTTGTTTTTCTTCCATTCACAAACAGCCCACCTAGTAATTACGATACTGTGTACACAGTTCTTCTATCGGAAATGGAGAAGTGCAAGTCTCTGAACCAAAAGACATGCTTTGTCACTTTTGACCAACCATTGTATTTGAAAGCACGTGACATAGTTTCAGCATTAAATGATCCATCAATGCCAATCGTCACTATTCGCTTAGGAGGGTTTCATCTATTAGTGTCCTATATGGGTTCAATAGGATACACTATGAACGGAAGTGGGCTGAAGGATCTCTTTAGCACTGTCTACGCACCAGCTTCAGTTGACAAAATGCTTACTGGCCATGCATATGCTAGAGCAGTAAGAGGGAATATTATGGCACATTTATCTTTGGGAAAATTAATACTAGAGAAAATCAATTTCGAGGACGATGTTGCATCTGTGTTGTTAGAAGCCCTTCACAATATTGATGATTCATATCTTACCAAGATCCAGGGCAAAATCTTCAAAACCTCAGCTCAAATCTTTACAAATCAACTTACCGAGCTAACAAAAAATGGTCCAACTGCTAAACTCTGGATACAGTACTTCAATATGGTAACAATACTGTTCATCGAAGCAGAAAGGTCGGGAAACTGGCTGTTACATTTGCAATGTGTGCAACAAATGCTACCCTTCTTCCATGCAAGTGGTCATTTTTTGTATGCCAAATCGTGCCACCTCTACCTTCAAGATATGTTGAACTTAAAATCACAGATGGATCCAACCGAGTATGAAAAGTTCGCCACTGAAGGGTATTTCACCATCAGACGCTACGAAAAATTCTGGTCGGGTATCTGGAGTGATATGTCTATAGAACAAACCCTAATGAGGACAAAGAAATGTACTGGTGGTTTTACACATGGTCGAGGTATGACAGACAGTGTTTTGGCAAAATGGATACTTGGAATGCCAGTCATTTTAAATGTTTGTGAAAACCTGGAAAAGTTTTGTGGCATTTCTTTTCATACGACAGAGCAGCACGTTGAATTGAGGAAACTCGAAGAAAAAAGGACGATGATGATGTTGAACGATTTTTCCAGTGGTTTTCTGCTCACAACCCATTCCCGGTTATAAATGAAAGCATGTCAATAAGTTCTGGAGTAATTGGAAGCGTACAAGTTGACTCATACAATTCTTCAGAAATCGGTAAGTCACAAATGAGCCGCATAGTTGGATTTAATTTCAAATATGTCAAATTTCATCGAAAAAAAAGGGCAACTCCTCTAGGGGCACAGCAAATGGGGGTTAAAATTCGTAATGAAGTAGTACTTGCTGACTCTACTTTGCTTTTCCAAAGAATATCTTTAGCAAAAAAAAGACGACAAAGAACTTGAAATTTTCTTGCAATATGAATTAGCTCCTTACCCACTCTCTTTGTTTGATGATTTAGGAATGAGAAAGACTAAGAAATCAGCTATGTATACCGTATTCCCGCAACTATTACAAGAACCTGACCTTGGAAAAGTAGCGTACATCGTGGATGGCGGATACCTGCTACACAGAGTACTGTGGCATCAACAAGAAACATTTGCCTCAATATGCAATCATTACATTGAGTATTTTAAAAAATACTACCCAAACAGTACAGTTGTATTTGATGGTTATCCAAAAAATCCTGAAAACACCAGTACCAAGAGAGCTGAACGTCTTCGAAGATCTCGAGTAAACAAGTCTAATGGCATCATATTTGAGGAAACAACAATAGCATGTGTGTCCCAAGATTCGTTTCTTTCAAACGAAGAAAATAAAGCAAGGCTTATCAACATGTTGGGTGTAAAGTTAAGAGATTCTGGTTACACTGTAAAGCAGGCACAAGAGGATGCTGACACACTTATTGTAAATACAACAATAGGTATGTCAAATGAGTTTGATTCTGCTGTTGTTATTGGTGAATATATAGACTTGTTAGTTCTTGTGTCAGCGTTAGCATTCACTAGATCTAATGTTTACTTTTTTAAACCCGGAAGAGAGAAAGATTCCAACCAGTTGTATTCCTGTAAGAGCTTAGTAGGACACGAAGTTGTAGCAGATAACATTTTATTTCTGCACGCTTTCAGTGGTTGTGATACAACCTCGGCTTTCTTTCGACAAGGGAAAGATAAGTTTGTAAAAATTTTAGAGAAGAACAGTAGTTTACAAGAGGCCGTAAAAGTTTTCAAGGACCCAAACTGTACTGCAGACCAAGTAGAAGCTGCTGGAAGAAAATTTGTTTTGGCTCTTTACGGGGCAGGAGATGAAGAAATATCTCTCAACCTCCATCGATTCCACTGCTTTGCAAGATCTCTTACAAAGAGTAAATTCAATCTTGCGTCACTTCCTCCAACTGAAGCAGCCTTGCGAGAACATTCTCTGCGAGCTTATTATCAGATTCAACAGTGGTATGGAATCATTAAGTCTCCTCAAGAGTGGGGCTGGAAAACCACAAAACATGGATTAATCCCTGTTACTACTTTACAAGAACCTGCACCAGAAACCGTCTTAAAGTTAATTTCTTGTAAATGCAAGAAAGGGTGTACACAGTTGTGTGGCTGCAGAAAAGTTGGTTTGAAATGTTCTGCAATATGTGCAACCTGCAAGGGACTGTCGTGTTTAAATGTTGAAGTCACTTCCGATGATTTTGAGTACCAAGATGAAGATGATGTCTTACTTCTCGAATAAAATGAAGATTCAGATCCATTAAATGAAACTGTTAGAAGAGAGAGGCTTTTTGTAAGTGACGTCCCATCATCCTCGAAAAGAATAAAACTAACCAATAGCGAAGATCAACAGTAACTACTAATTACAAGGTAAATGTTAAGAAATTTTTTTAATCGTCTCTTTTATTGTTTGGTATTAAAACACAGAGATTATTCCTTTCATCGTCACAGATTCACACAATGGACTCAGTACATTTTCATTGTAATGGAATACGAATAATTAATAGTCATTACTTTATATAGATGTTAATATATGTATATATATTATTATATATTATATATAAAATATAAATTCGCAGAAACAGTAATTATTTTGTCCTGACAATTTAAAATTTTATTTTATAAAATATACATAACTTATCGTGAAAATTCATTAGTTTCGTTAAAATGTTCAAAATTTAGTATGAATATTGGACGATTACGAAAAAACCGTGGGCTTTACGGGAAAAACCAATATAAAATTTTTTGTAGAAAAATTAAAGATCTTTAAGTTTTATGGGAAAGTATTTTTGGTTAAAACCCACCGTTAGTTAGATTTTTTTCCAAAAACCAGTTTTTGGCGCCATTTTTCCAAGATGGCGGCGCGAGTTCACCTCATACGAGGTAGAAAAACTAGTATATAATAGAGGTCATACATATGTATAAGTCCCCCAAGTTTCAAAACTGTTGGAATTATTTCCGCCAAAAAATACAATTTGACTGGCCTATATATACTGATGCAGGTAATATTTATTCGAAGATATTGGTTACGTTTTAATTAACATATGCGTAAAATTTTTATGTGTGAAATTTAACATCTATAAGAGCAATAAATGTCAAAAAGTGGTGACGATAGAAAATACGTCAAATCTAAAAACGTTATAGAAAATTTTAAATTGGCTATATTTGTCTACTCTGAAACAAATTACTTTCAAGGATTTCTAAAATATATTTTAACTGTTCGCAATAACATTATACCGGCTGCTCTAACCCGGACAACTGGGTGCAGAACTCCTATCCCATGTATACTGCAATTGCAGAAAAATACTGACTTTAAACACCCAAATTATTGTACATCAGTTCAATTAACGCTGTATTAAGCAATATTTGAAGACTCCGGGCTGCTAAAATGGCCGTACGATACATTAAATTACGTATCAAAATTCTACTTTTACTTCACTAAGCTGGGCCAAAATGGCGTAAATCGGTGTCCTCTTCTTTCTGAAAGTTCACTCCAAAATTATAAAATACTGCCCTACATTCCTGCCTGCCGTGAAAATTAACTACATTTTGGTGGCTACTTTAGCAATCCTATCCTTAAGATGGGCCCCTTATTTTATGATTTAATAGGGTTTAAAATAAAGTCACGTCATCCATTCTAAAGGGCCACCAAAATCCTCTTTGGTTTCTCGGCCTTTCAGAAGGACTAAGTCCTAATATCACACCCAGTGTTTAATTACATGAAAAGTTCTTTATAACTCATATGTAGTCAAAATTACTGTGAAAACATTTAATTTATTAATATTTAACAATAATCAGTATTTAAAATATGTTACATATGCCTTAGTTATTATATTTAATGAAACAATTTAATTATAATTACAACTTCTGGTCGGCTGAGATATAGCAACTCATCAGTAAAAAGAAAATACATATGGGCTTTAAAATACGTGGATATTTCTCAAAAACATTTTAAATCTTCTTAAACAGCCTGAATATATGTTTTTGTACTTCGACAAAATGTACTTCCGTGACATTTAAAACAATTCAAAATTACGTTTAAAAAACACAGATTTACCACACTTCATATGTCACAGAATGCACCTCTTCCGATTGGCAACAATTTTTATGCATGTATATTTTTTTTTCATTCATCTCTTCAAGAAAAATAAATGTGCAAGATTCTTACAATCATCACCTCCGTCGCGCGCGCTCCGCCTTTTATTAGGCGAGCAGCTGGCATATCACAGCCGGAACGAGAGCCGCAGAATGCAGATGTTTCAGTTGACGGTAGCAACTCGCACATGCTCCCTCCAGTACTCGGCTAGGAAGACCAGTGCGATCTCCATACTCTTCCTACGGGAACTAGTACTGTCCTTATTTTACTGCAAACACGCCCTTCAAGCTAGACCAGCACAGATTGGTTAATTTGCCATTATTGTTGGCTTCCATGTTCATGCTACACCTTCATGTATCTCGATATCTCTCTGGCTCGTCTTGGTAATTTGTTTCGGTCCACCTTAAATCCTTTCTGGCCTAGCTGCCCACTTCCGTGACATTTTTAACACCTGTTCACCTCGCGGCCAGTGACGGGTATCTTTGACTTTGAATGGGGAAGGTTGGTCAACATGCACAGGGGCATGCAGAGGCGTACTTCTAGTCGTCTTTACAAGTCCACCTACCCCAACGCCAACAATTATGTTCCGCCGCATACTGGCAATCCAAGGGGATAACGGATTGTCGAACTCTGTCGCAACAATACCGTTCTCCTCTACTTTCACCCCTATCTTATCAGTCTATGACAAAACGCACCGGTAGGAACTCAAGGCCAGGGAAGAGTTTGCGAAGCTAGAGAAGACACTCGAGGACAAGAACCGTGAGACTGGGGCTTGCTGGTTGCAGAGGAAGATGGTCGCTGCTGCCAGAAGAGGCACTCTCCTCAACTGTCAGGCGACTGTACAATTAGCTCTGCAATCTGCCAACGGTTTCTCTACCCCTCTTTCCTCATATAACCAACCCCCACCACCTTCCAAACTTCCGACGCAACTCCCAACCTCAGCACCTTCATACATTTCCGTCCTGGGGATCAACACGCCCATTGTTTTAACCCTTCTAGCCCATCTGTGACCATTGTTGTAGCTATTCAGCACTGTTCCCAGTCTCCTAAGTTGAAAACACAGCCTCCCATACAGCACTAAGTTTCCCACACTGCACAACCAGAGGTGGGGAGAGTTCGACGAGGAATATGGAACAGTGACATCAGAATCAGGACAACACCGAGTTTAGGGACTCCTGATCCGCTCGCCGACTATCCCTGCATCAACTCCTTAAACAGTCTAAAAATATGTTTTAGTAGATAAAATGTACTTCGATGACGTTTAAAATAAATCTAAATTACCGTTAATACAAAACATAGATTTATCACACTTCATATATATATATATATATATATATATATATATATATATATATATATATATATATATCACCTTCAACTAACAGGGTTAATTAATCGGTAAACGATCCGAAAAATCTTTTGTGTTCGTAAGGTAGGAAATAATACTCTCACATGTGTTTTTCAAAATAGTTATAACGCACGTTTAAATTGGCAAAGGACTGGTACAACTTTGTATATGTGTGTATGTGTGTCATGGATGTAAGCGATATGTATGATCAAGTGTTTTTTTTGTATAATACACACAATTGTACCAATGTGGGAGTGTGTACTCAGTGTTGGCAAAGGATACTTGTGGACGAAGACAGACTATGTTGGCAGCAGAAACTGGTAGTTCTTAATCTGAGCTTGAAAACTACATCACTAAACTGAATTATTTTTAAACGTAAAGTTTAATACAAATTTGTGGTGTTTAAATATCTTAAATGCAATTGGAACAAGTAAGACGGAATACTATAAAATTACAAAATTTTAGAAATAAAATAATTAACGTCAAAATTGTGAACGAATAAATAATATAAACCAAGCAAGACAGCAACTAAACGAAATATTTAAACCTTCGGAAGACAGCAGGAAAGCAATTAAACTTGTCGTGGTCAAATGTATTGCTTAGAGCGCACTTGACTAAATTTATTGATATTAGTATAGTTAGAAATGAGAACAGTTGATTAAGTTGGGCAAATGAGTTAGTTAAAAATATATCTGGTAGCGATTGGTGGCACTAATATTTCTCTGAGCTTTGTTGTCGAGGGTGGCAATAAAGTATTGCCCTGAGTGCACTTTATCAACCTTGTAGGCTGCATGTTCCACTGGCTGGTTGAAATAATGGTGCTTTACACAAGGCTAAAATTAATGCACTTGCTCCTGTAGCAGCCAAACGTTGAACGACTTGTTTAAGAAAGGGAAACTACGTTACATACTTCGTGCGAAGCACCGTATTCGTAAATCTATGTCGAATATTAATCTTAGCAGGGACGGACATTCTTGGATCGCGATGATATTTTGTCGTATAACGTGCACAGGCATTGTTATCTTCGAAGGTAATAACGTGAGTGAGTAACAGATATTTGGTCAGCGCTTAACATCGAGGTCTTTCGATTAAGTTGCAGCTGATGGTGTATATCACCAAAATTGCTTCACTGCATTCCTTCAAAGAACAAGACAGAGTAAGAAACGACCTGGCCGTCCTCTCAATGAAGGTATTACTGAACTGATGAACAGAATTTTTCAAGTAATGGAAGAAAGTGATGAATGCCAGTGGACCATTGAAGAGCTGATAGAATTAGCGGGAGGCTGTGAGCATATTCCCAACGAGAAGAGTGTGAAAGCATGGCTTAAAGAGAGGGATGGAGATGAAGTCACTGTTGTTAACACTCATAAAAGAAATTCGACAGTGTGCTTCAAACACACGGGATATAAAATTCTTGCAGGCGCGTGGTGTGAAGAAAGAGAAATGAACATGAAGAAAGACTTAGAATTGTCCAAGCAGCAGCTGATATAGTGTGTGAAGATATAAGGTCACAATTTTATGAAACTAGAGTGTACCCACCGACAGATAATTGTTTAGGCGATGTAGAAACTGTAATCACAAAGACATTGAAAACGTTTCTTGAGTCTGTCATCACGAAGAAGAAAAAGTCTACAGAGCTTTTGGGAAAAATGTGTTTAAGTATTGCTCACCAAATCATTAGCGCGACACGGCCCCGCTCATTTCTGTCACCATTGCTACTTGATATTGCAGTTTTCTTGCACAGGAAGTTTGAATCTAAACATCTAATAAATACATTTGCTAATCTTGGTATCTGTGCAAGTTACAAGGACGTTCAGTTTTTTGAAGCCACCTCATTTGAGTATGTTCAGAAAATGTAAAAGAAAAAGTATTTTCCTAGTACATATTCGACAATGTTGATTTTAATGCAAACACCCTTGATGGATTGAATACTATTCATGTATTTGGAGGCATTAAATGTGTAACACCTAAAGACGCTGTAATATGTCAGCCACAAATTCCAAAGAAGGCAAGATTGCCAACAACTGAACAGGTAGCACCATGGAAAAGTCCATATGAAACCATTTGAAGGTGGTTGTGGGGAGCTAAAAAGTTTGAATTTGAAAACTTGCACGAAAATGAACAATTGTAGTTTGATCCAAAACTTACATCAATAGCTGATTGTTTGTGGTTCGTAGGGAAGTATTTAGAAATGCCAAATATAGGTAGTTGGAATGGTTTCATGCAAGAGGTTACAAAAGGAAACAATTTCCTAGTATCTGAAGTTGTATATTTGCCATTCATTAACCTACCGTCTAGTAGCTATGATGGTCTCCATATATATGAACTGCAATCGAGAACTGTTCAGCTATGGGTCAGAAAACATGTATAATCACATTTGACCAGCCATTGTATGTAAAGGCAAAGGAAATTGTAAGTTCATTTGAAGAGCAGCTAAGGTCATCAGTTGTCATTCGGCTTGGAGGATTTCATCTTTTAATGTCTTCTCTTTGCTCTGTTGGGTACATAATGTCGGGCTGTGGCTTGAAGGATGTACTGAGTCTTGTATATGCACCAAATACCGTTGATAAAATGCTAGAGGGACGTGTGTATTCAAGAGTTCTCAGAGGGCACTACCTGTTGCATCTGACTCATACTTTCGGAAGTGGATGTATCAAAGAATGAAAGAGATGCTGTGATTAGTTTATTGGATAATTTCAAGACCTGTGTTCTCCCATACACATCTTTGAAGACAACGAAGCTGTTGTATCACTTACTTGAAGAATTTAAGAATAAAGGAAGAACAGCACTTTTGTGGATGCAATACTTCACCATGATTTCACTCCTGAAACACTGCATTCGTTCTGAAAGAACAGGTGACTGGAATTTACATTTGGATTGTGTGAAAGAAATGATACCTTTTTTTCCATGTCTGTGGTCATTTTGCATATGCCAAATCGTGTCATATCTATCTGCAGGTCATGGTTGATATGAAATAAAGAGTGGATCCTTCAGAATATGAAAAATTCGCCACAGAAAGTCTTTTTACGATTCGGCGGTTGGAGAATTTTTGGGCAGGAGTATGGAGTGACATGACTATAGAACAGACACTAATGAGGTCCATGAAAAGTGTAGGCGGTTTAACACGTGGTCGAGGAATGACTGAAGGTGTGATGTCCAAATGGATCCTATCTATGCCCGCAACTAATATGGTTTGTGATGCTGTAGAAAATTCATGTTTATCATCTAATCAACATATTGAAATGAGAGACTCGCGTATGGTAAGAGATGATGTTGTCAACATTTTTGAGTTTTTGTGCTTACATTATCCATTTCTAGAAACAAAGCTTATAATGTCGATAACATCTGGCATTGTGGGAGACGAAAGTATAAACTGTTACAAAGCTTATGAAGTGGGTAAAGAGTTGGAGTCGAAAGTCTTTGGGAAAACTTTGAAAGACTTAAAATTAAAACGCAGTGACCGTGTTCTTCCATTATCTACCATGACATCTGCTGTGAAAGATAGGAATACAGTTGTGCCAGTTGATCCCCTTCTGTTGTTTCAGCGGATTTAAATACTGAAAACAAATTAATCAGAGTTTAAAAAGTACCTTACCTATGAGCTTTCACCATTCACTCTTTCCATGTTCAATGAACATGGTATGTGCAAGAATCAGAAATCCAAACTTTATGACTTATTCAAACATGGAAATGATATTCTAGCATATGATGAGAAACTGATATTAGAAAACTCCTCGATTATCATAGATGGTGTGTTTTTGCTACACCGTGTAACTTGGAGACAGGGTGTAATGTACAGTGATATATGCACAAGTTATATCACATACATTAAAATACACTATGGCACAAGAGTAGTTGTTGTGTTTGATGGCTACAGTGAAACTGGAAGAAATACAAAGGTAGATGAACGCCAAAGAAAATCAGCAGTACAACAGTCTATTGATGTTGTCAGTGAAGACATAGCTGTTTCAATTAACCAAGACAAGTTCCTGGATAATGATAAAAATAAGGCTTGCCTCATTTCATTATTGTCTGCTAAGATGTTTGAAGGTTTTGAAGTTAAAGTAGCAAACGAAGATGCCGACACTTTAATCATACAAATAGCAGTAGAAACCGCAAGTTCTAGTCCGAATTTGCAAGCTGTCGTGATTGGAGAAGACATTGATTTACTAGTCTTGATGGCAGCCCTTACACCACTTCAATGTGAATTACATTTCGTAAAGCCAGGAAAACAGAATATAGAGACTAAGACATATTCAGCAAAGCACCTGCAGTTGTAAGTAAATTTGCGTGATCAGATACTCTTTCTTCATGCATTCACTGGATGCGATTCTACATCTGCTCTCTTCAATAAGGGTAAAATGCAGATTTTCAAGTTGGCAAATTAAAACAAGAACTTTACAGATGTAATTTCTGATTTCAGTGAAACAAACTCATCACATGAAGAAGTTCATGACGCAGACTGTAGGTTTTTCATGGCAGTGTATGGAGCTCCAGAGAACTGCACTTCCTTGAATGAGTATCGGTATCAGTGCTTTTGTGGATATGCATCAAAGCACATAATGAATCTTGCTTCTTTACCACCCACAGAAGAAGCTGCAAGACAGCATTCTTATAGAGTCTACCATCAAGTACAGCTATGGAGAGGAGTTGGAAAGGCAATATGTCCCAATACAACCAATAATGTTGCAGCACCAGATGCGCTTTTGAAAGTGATATTCTGCAAATGCACAAAAGGGTGTGGTTCTTCTTGCGGATGTAAAAAATAGGACTGAAATGCTCCAAAATTTGTAGTCATTGTCAAGGAGTTTCTTGCCTCAACAAGCAGCCTTGTGATGACATTGAACATGATGCTGAAAAAATCCCAGATGACCTGGACGAAATCACAGACAGTTAAGATGGAAGTATCATTTTCGACAATAGTTGAATCTGGACTACGAAAAAACTGAATGATAAAAGAATAAAAAGTTGTTATATACCTACTGGAGATTCCACTGTAAAAAATGCGCCAAAAAATCCTACGCCTTGCGTGGTGTGGAAATGGATTTACGACCAGTAAGAAACTTTTACATGGCATTAAGAAATTGACCTATAAAGGTCATACATATAACTTCTCGATTATTGTCAGTACATCTTTAATGGACTAGCCTGGTAATAACAATTGATGTCATAGAAAGAAGTGAACGGATCAGCGTAAGAGAGAAAGTTAGGAAAGGAAATACTTACATGTTCGTTACCCAACCCTTTGAAACTTCCATCTAGTATGCCGTTATGAGATCTGTACCAGTTAAAAATGATTAAGTAATTGAAGAAGACGAAATATATGGTGGTACAGAATTATTATTGAGGATGGCAAAACCTGGCCATCCATTCCGAGTCCATAACTCAAAAACCATGCGTCGTACGGAAGAAATAGTAAGGACCATTTTTGTAGGAAATAAAACGTAGATAACTTTTTTTAGAACATATTTGGTGAAAAAATGAACCTAAATTGAAAAACAAGCTAAAAACCGTTTTTTGTCGCCATTTTTTCAATATGGCGGCTTAAGCTCCAGTCGGATTCGTCAAGACTTTCAGTACGTTGAAGAGGAAGGTCATATCATAATGTGTACCAAAATTCAGCTTATTATAAATTTTTTCCGCTAAAAAACCTAAAGTGACCAGGCTACAACTAATTATCTCTCAAACGAGAAATGTGTAAGGGCTTTGCTAAAAAAAATAATAATAATTTCCCAGAAGGTAATTGACAACATTTAAAAACACCACGTGCCATACAAATGGCACACAGACTACCAACCTAGTACTACATGACAGGCAAATAGTCATCTTGGAAGGGAAGTGGGCCTGACGCTGGTATCTCGGAGTAGAAGACAGGCAGGTTACAGTTGAGGGGGATTCACAGATCAAAGTGTAGCCTTTGTTGATGAGACGGGCTCGTGTTTTAGGCAGTAGTAATGAACCTTCCTATACCGCCATAAGTATTCAACATACATTTAAATTCCTTTCCGAGAGTAATGAGAACGTTAAATAACTGCAATTTCAGTCAACCAAAACGTTTCGTCAACAGTCACCGTCATTATAGATAAAAACATATAATTGGACACTTTAAGGTAAATGGGCAAGGAATCGGTCATGGCCTTTGCTAAGAAATTCATTCCAGCACTCGCTTGGAGTAAATTCGAGAGACCATAGAAAACCAAAATCAAAACGACTTAAGCTGGGTATCGAACCCATATCCTCCTAAAAGCGAGTCGTTCGTACCACCATGCTCAGTTTTTTCATCTTGATGCTTCTATTTACTACTTACGGTTCAAAATATATGTCGATTCCACATGTACACAAAGTATTAAAGAAACACGCATACACCAATTTCACCGTAATTTCTAAGCGACGATGTAATTTGTTTTATCAGTATGTATTTGCCTTTGGTTTTTTTACTTCTTGGCTAAACCAATTTCTTTGTCTAATTGTTTCAGAGATTATATGTCCCATGAAAAATCATATGTGTTTGCAGTATCTGCAATTGTTTTTCAAGAATAGGAACGCAATATTTAACCATGTACAAAATTTTTACACTCCGCCGAATCACACCACAATCGAAGCCATCAGTACATTGTGTCTTCATTCTATTTGGTTTCTGTTTGTTGGCACGGGTCCGCGATTCTTCATAATGTAATTAAGCTAGTTACGGATTCTGGAATTTTTTTTTAATTTTCTACAGCAGCCGCTGCAAGCTTATTGGCACTCAAATGTTAAAAAATAAAACAAAGTTCAAGCATTTTTTTAATAAACACGGATGCATTTCGTATTGCTTCACAGCATAGTCTTCTTATTCTTCAATTCCACGTTAATTTGATCGAATAATACATTGAGCAAAACACATTGTAAATTCATACAAAATTTGTTTGAAACAAGCAAATCGTTTATCATAATACGTGCAACCAAATATATGGTTCATCAAAACCGAACGATTTGTTTGAAAAACGTGTTGTTGTTTTAAAATCATTAACATGGTTGGCTACAACATACAGATATTGTTTAATCAAACATGCTTCATGAGTTTGAGCAACAATTTAAGTATACGAGGTTTAAAATATGTTTTTTGTTCTGATCGTGCAAATAAAATTACTTTCAGGGCAACTTTTAAATAAATAACATTTACGTGTTAATACTAACAAAAAATACGGATGCATAATGAGTTAAACACCGACACTTAGCAAGACGGCCGCGCATTTGACCAGCACGACTTACATACCACGTAAGAGTTTTGTACAAAGTCACACACCTGCGACATGTAATTACTGATAAACTCGTGATTCTGAAAATCTTGTTGACTTTCGTTGTTAGTTTTCTTCTCCACAGTCTTTCAAAAATATACACAGAATTAGTATATTGAGGACTATAGCTGTGGCTTGTTGGTGACCTCGAATGACCTATGACGCGATGACGTAAGTGCGGCCATCTTGATTCAAATCAGCCAAATTTATGAACATTTTGAAAAAAAATTTCCAGGGAAATATCTTGAAAAGTCCAATAAAATATTTTTAAAAATTTAGAAAAAATTTAAAAATTCCCCAAAAAAATTAGAAAAATTCAAAATAATTACAAAATTAAAAAAAAACTCTCAAAGATGTCGAAATATTTCTAAAGAAGTCCTAAATATTTCATTTTTTTCTTTAATTCTCTAAATTACAGGAGTCAACCCACACACATAAAGTGGACAGAAGACTCCGAGAGTTAGTAGTCAATCAGCATCCTCAAAGCAGGAAGATTACTCCAAGGTATATGAGTCAACCCGAACCCTCAAAGCAGGCAGATGACTTCTAGGGTTAGCAATCAACCAGCACCATCGAAGCAGGCATATGATTTCGATGGTTAGGAATCAACCAGCACCATCAAAGCAGGCAGATGTCTCCGAGGATAAGGAGTCAACACGACCCTCAACGCAGGCAGATGTATCAGAGGGTTAGGAGTCAACGTAAACCATCAAAGCAGGCAGATGACTCCGACGGTTAGAAGTCAATACACCCTCAAAGCAGGCAGATGACTCCGACGGTTAGAAGTCAATACACCCTCAAAGCAGGCAGATGACTTCTAGGGTTAGGGATCAACCCCCACCCTCAAAGCAGGCAGATGATTTCGAGGGTTAGGAATCAACCAGCACCATCAAAACAGGCAGAAAATTTCGAGGGTTGGGAATCAACCAGCACCATCAAAGCAGGCAGATGATTTCGAGGGTTAGGAATCAACCAGCACCATCAAAGCAGGCAGATGATTTCGAGGATAAGGAGTCAACCCGACCCTCAACGCAGGCAGATGACTCAGAGGGTTAGGAGTCAACATGAATCCTCAAAGAAGGCAGATGACTCCAACAGTTAGAAGTCAATACACCCTCAAAACAGGCAGATGACTTCTAGGGTTAGGGATCAACCCCCACCCTCAAAGCAGGCAGATGATTTCGAGGGTTAGGAATCAACCAGCACCATCAAAGCAGGCAGATGATTTCGAGGGTTAGGAATCAACCAGCACCATCAAAGCAGGCAGATGATT
>PNEQ01125746.1:0-31040 GCA_003012365.1 Medauroidea extradentata | reverse complement strand
ACGTCCATGATCTATGTACAAAAATTATAAAATATCACAAAATTCAAGGCGGGTCATGGAAGCTCTGGTGCAAAGTGCAAAGAACAAACACTAATTTAATACATAGATTATACTAAATAAACAAAAATAATTTATAACATGAATACTTTAAGCCAAAGACATCACCGCTGTATGCCTTGGAAGCAAGCATATCAACAAAACAATGAAAATTTACTAAAGCCTTTAACATAGCAAACGCTATGTTACAGATCGTCAGCTTAAAAAAAAACGTATAAATATTGGTCTATTCGTTTAGGAGCTACGATGCCACAGACAGACACACATATATATTTACACAGACACGTACAACTTATAACAACCCTCTTTTTGCGTCGGGGTTAACAAGTTACCTTATTTCTGCTGTACTCAGTTTCATAATTAATGCATTATACTCAATGGATCCATGTCTGTAAATTGTTTAGATTACTTACCCACTTAAAAAAAAAAAAAAAAAAACACAATACACGTTGTATTTGCTCCTGCAAAACAACGGTTAGGAAACATATCAACACTCGTCAACATTAAAACAACCAACATTCAGCTTGTACATTTTTACTTTAAAATGTCGTAACTCATAAAGTAAATTGTAAACAGCCTGAAGACGGGGATAAATCGCAATCCCCGAAACGTTGAATTTTTTCGTTGGTTTTTACTTGTATTGTGTTTGTCTATTGTCTTGTGTTCGTTGTCCACTGTTCACTGTTTATTTTTTGTCTAGTTCCATCTTTTTTCATATTGGGAGTCTGGTTATATATTTGTGTCTGTCTTTTGTGTCTGGGCTTTGTGTAGATATTCGACTGAATTCTATCACTAGAATTAATTTTTGTCTATATAACAATTACTTTGAAAAATAAAAACCGACAGTATTCATCTGGGATTGCTTTTATTTCAATTTTTTGTGTGTTTTATATTTGTTTTTTCTTGTTCGTTTTCGTATTTTGTCATTCAACACAAGTTTGATCAGCAAAACATGAGCAATGGCGTATGTCCACAAACCACTAAATTCTAACGGTAAACATTGTAAGTATTCTCTAAAATAGCATGTAAGTTCTAAAATTATTCCAGCTTTCTTTACAATTTACAAAATATTTCAACTTCGTGGTGGTATGCATGGAGCGGGCCTATCAAACAAGCGACAAGCCAATGTGAATTCAGTAAGCAGCCTCTGTGTACATCGATAACGCTGTTTATGTGTGGTTAGCGTAGTGTAGGTATTGTAGCACAGAACGTACTATTTTTGTACTTAACAGCACTTTCATTATAAAAACAAGTTTATAAATTATTGTTTTATCGAACTTAAAAGTACCCTCAACTCATTTAGATTCCTTCAACTTTGAATGCATATAACTTTTTGATACATTAAATGTACTATGTTTCTCAGGTAATGTTAAATTTCCTTAAATCTTAACAAACAAATGTCTAACTGTAAGTGTTCCCATTCAACCTATAATTTAGTTACAAAACAGTTTTTCCCGTTTTCCCGAAAGTTGACCGAAGTGGTACTTTTACTTTCTTCGTCTCACTCATTCAATTTCGTTGAAAGTTTCTTGCAATGGTTATGAATGATTTAACGGATTATACAGGATATATCACCCTATCTAATTTTACCACTATGTCGTTAAAAAAAAAGGAAACGAGTCGAGTTTGATTACAGTCAACTCAAAAATAAATAAATATATGAAGTATTGAAATTTTGTGATATGACGAAATCCTTTCAGGGATTTTCTGTGTTTTACACATAAAATATTTATTTGAGTGAATTAAACCAAAACTGATTTTTTGTTTGACTCTTATCTCGTGAGATGATATATTGGCGGTGCATCACAAAAATATTCCGTTCGATGAGTGAATTTCTTAGCAAATTAATTAAGAACTTAGATTATATCAGTCTGCTCACTTAACATTGTATTTAATATATACATTGATTGAAGATTGATTGAAGATATTTTGGTCAGCACTTAACATCTAAGTCTTTAGCGCTAGTGAGGGATGACATGCGAGTGTGGTTCAAGAAGGACAAAAGAAACGGGAGATCCCTGAGAATACCCGTCGACCAGTGGCATCGCCCGACACGATTTTCAAATGCGAAAACCCGGGGACTGACTCCGCTGGGAATCGACTCCGCACCACGTTTGTGGTTTATATTTACATGTCTGTTCACCGCCACAATTTTGTCACTCATTCAGACATTCCTCAAACGATTTAAATCTAAAATGCACTTTTTTTCGATTAATGATATTTGAAAACCTTTATAACTGCTTGTTTAATACTACGTTATGTGCTAGTATCGCAACAAGTGGTTGGTCTGCGAACAAATCCGTCGGCAAATACCTGGAAATTTTTGACTGAGTGCAGTGTTATGTGACACGTACACTGCAAGCCGTATGTGAAAATTTTCTAACATTCCTTTTGCAATGGGGACAGTATGAAGTATGGTGACACAGTATCGAGCGATTTGGAGCAATATCAAGTGAGGCAAAGCCATGATATGGTTAATCGTTCGTCTTACATCCACAAGAACCGATGTCCGATTGACGGCCATTTATAGCTTGAATTTTTATAATTTTCTGAAACAATTCAGATGGATTCTGTAATGGTTCCTTTAATAGGCCTACATTCCCTGGCCGATTCCCTTCCTCATTCCTCCCAGTACTTCTACCATAGCTGTGACGCAGTTCGAGACCACATAAAACAACCAACAGAAATAAAAAGTAAAAACAATTAAATTACACATAGTGGGTATATGAAAACGAGTAGTCAGACGAAGCACACACGCAATTTTCGTCGATTTATCTTTCCCTGTCTACTGTTAAGTATGTAGACCTACTACCACAGCCGCACAAAACAAATTTCTCGGAAGGGGGGAGGGGGCTAAACCCTAAGAGTCAATTTCATTAAGTTTAAATTTTGGTTTCATTGGCTTTATTAATAGGTTACGTTATACGTAGAGATGATGGTATATCGCGGAAATGTTTTGTGTCAACATACCCTTGTAAACACTGTAGTTTCTCGCAACACGTATGATTGGCTGATACGCTTTTGACACTCCGTAGCTGTCTGCAGACCAATAACAGATATTTAATATTACAGTAGTGGGATTTTTATTGGCTTAGTTAAATAGGGAACAGCTCTACCTACAAGAGAAAGCCAGTAATCTTCTGGCAATTTGAACGTGCGTTGAAACCCAGCAAACAGTCAAGGTTTTCCGCGATAAACCATCATCTCTAGTTAAACGTGACATTGAACTAAAGAAACATGTCTTTTTAATGCACCGATGAAAGATATTGGAGATATTGGGTTGTACTGAATTAGGGAATTTTATAAAGTAACACCAGTACCGCACCCCCCTCCTCATTAAAGTGGGTGGTCTAGGGGTCCCCTCCACTCCAGTGAAAATTTGAATTTTAAGTTGTAAAATGGTGCTATTTACTTAATTTATGGGTGCTATGGGCTTCATTTTACTTTTCTATCTGGTGTACGTTCTTGATTGGGGGGGGGAGGGGGAGTCTCAGGCCTGTTGGCCCCTCTCCCCCGCGCACTGCCCAGCGTACTACACAGCGTGGCCTAACCTGTGTTACTCCATGCGACCCACGGAGTGGTAAAGATACGAGCAACTGTCTAAAGTGGCTGGATGAGATAAACTCTCAGAAGACACGACGTAATAAGAAGCCATGAATAACTGTATTGGCCTAAGAGCACGTGCGTAAGGCTAACTGACGTGCAGCAACCTTATAGCGGGATCGACTTTCAGGCCTCCTCCGAGTACCTTATTTACGCCCTGGTTCTTGGAGGCGGTGCCAGGCGCTCCGACGTCTTGAGAGGATGTCACGTGAACAGTCGCCTGATTGTCGCCTCTTTTTGATACGACTCTGGAGTCTCACGAGATTTCACAACCACAGCGAGCGCGTTAGGCCATGTCTAATCTCTGAGTACCTTCATGTTCAGTCAGTTTAAAACAGTTTTAACATTCGTAAACCACTCGCGCAGAGGTTTCCGGAGAGTAAAATTATTTCAGAATTAAAAGTTGAATATTTTCGGAATTCGGTTATTGTATAGTCCTGGACATTATCGTACTAAAAATTACAAAAATTATAATTTTCCAGTTTTATGGATGTTGTGATATTAATCCCTTGTTTTTCAAAATACATTTTAAAAAAATTTTTGCTCTGAAGCAAAGCATACTACCGTCCACTGCTATATAAATAAACGTCCGCTGATATAATATCTACTTGGCAAAAATTATCTCATCGAATTATGATGAGTGGTTTAGATTTTATCAACGATTGAGTAATTCAGTCGTTCACTCGTCACCTTAACTTTCCACGCCACTAAATACGGCCACCTGGTGAACATATTTTGCGCGTCAGCACGCGTATTACGCCTCCCCCTAGTCTCTTAGGTGCAAGTCTACTCGCCCACAACGCGTCTATACGATACATTCAGTTGTTAACTGTCATTTTATTACGTATTAAGGCCATTAACTTTTCACGAAAAGAATTTTTCCCCAGTTTGTTTCAGTGCCTTATGTTCACACCTACAGATCTGCTTCATAGGCAATGGTTGGCTGTTGTAACTCTCACGTGTTTTTAGGTTCTACCAGCAAGTCACATACGGGTGATTTTGCAGTAACTTTAGTCTGATTGGCGCTGTCTAATGAAAAACGTCATTTAACATCGACAGGCTGCCAATAACAACGAAGCAGAACTACAGATGTGCACGTAAGACACTGAAACAAACTGAGGCTAAATTCTTTTCGCGAAAAGTTCATGGGCCTGTGAAATTTACACGCTTTATCTTTTATAAGATTCTGCGTCAAGATTTACATACCTAATAAAGCATCACATAAACATCTATTTTCGCAATTTTCGGCAGCGTAAAAATAAACTTCAGAGTTACAAGGAGTGAGTGAGAGATTTTTGGTCAGCGCCTAACAGCGAGGTCTAGCGCTGGTGAGGGGTGACATAAGTTGAGTGTGGAGTAGTACCGGAATTAAATGGCGGGGGAAACGGGAGATCCCCGAGAAAAACCCGCCCACCAACGGCATCGTTCGGCACGAATCCACATGCGAAAATCCGCGGACCTACCCCATCGGGAATTGAACCCGGATAGCCTTGGTAGAGATAAATGGAGAACCTGAAACGGTATAGGGGAGGGCCTATACGTGTGTAAAGGTTTTTGAATTATATTTCTAAGCAAATTTGAGACCCTAACGCCAGCACACCCTCCTTCCACCCGCATTGAAACTGTGCTCGGACGAGTGAATCAATGCACGGCACATATACTCTTCTTTTCTTGCAACTCCCTAGATGACTTTGTGCCTGTGCTAGCATAATTACTAAACACGGATTTCTGCTGGTATTACATTTAAAACTTGCCCTCCTCGCCAATCAGTGTTCGCCCAGACCCAGTTTTATTCAGACCTTTACCCAGGCGGCACATTATGGATCATCGGAACCTAATGTGTCTAGCACCATAGCAGATATAATATCCACACGCTGAAGCTCAGCACATAGCTCGGCCACCTTAATGTCACGGGTCCCTCTTCAACCCGTTTCCGCAAATATCCAATTTAAAACCCTAATTGGTGACAAGTATTGTAAAATAATAACATGAAAGTGTTGAAAATAGTTTTTACTATGATGTCTAAATTTCCAAACTCAAAATCATACAAATTTGGCTAATTATCGTCTTTAAAAATAATTTGTTGAAACCACTTACTAGCCAAAATGTATATTTTTTGTTTTGAAAGAAAAATAGGCTTCATATTAAAACTAATTTTCTACACATATATGAGACAGGTTTACGACAGCAAAATAATATTCTTAGTATCAGCGTAAATAGTAATCTTAAAAAAATAAGTTCAGTGAATGAACCAGTACGTTCCAACGTACCATTATAAATATAGGAGTGTCTCATGGCAAAACTAGTGTCGATTAGGTGAACGTGCTTCTTCCCTTTTAAATCTTAATTTATTAAGTATTAATTTTTACTGCTGTCCGCAAAAAAAATATATATACTGAACTTACGCTACATTATTATTCAGAAATAAAAATGTAACCCAAAACCCTCAAATATCGTTTCCCTAGAATATTTTCCCGTGAACAAATGCGCAAGTAAGCGCCTCATGCGTATTTTGGGTTTTATTTGTAGACTTAGCTGTACGCCCACGGCTGAACCTGCTCGTAATACTTGTTTCATGTCGCGTAGTGTCAAATAAAAACTAACATATGTATGCAGACCCATGCATTGCGTGATTCTAGGTCATTACGAATGCATAGGATTCCACATGTAAATTTGTAAAAATAATTTATTGATGGTCACACTTGTTTTGTGGTTCTTCTACCTTGTAGGGTTCTTAAGAGGACGTGGTACATAATTCAACGCTAGAAGCGTTAATCTAAAACTGTAGGTTTCTTGAAGTTAATTCGTGGAATTTAAAAACATTAGTAATCTTATACAATAGTTTTAGCCAACGTTTTAAACAAAATTGTTTCCAGTGTTACGAACTTCTGAGGCAAAATCTCTGACGCCGGAACCTCGTGCATTTAACTGCGGCGCAAGAGATCACGCGTAAATAATTAGTAATTCTCATGAAATATTTACTTATAATTAGAGCCACGATTTTATGGCGAAAAGATTTTTGCAACATTTGGTTTCGATGCGTCATGTGCACACCTGCAGCTGTGCTACATCGTTTGTGGTTGGATGATTTTACCCTCACTGGCGTTGGCAAATTATAGACGTACAGACTCACAATAATCTTATTATGATTGGTGCAGTCAAATGAGAAACGTGTCTGAACAAAGACACGCTGTCAATAACCTTGAAACAGAACTGCCGATGTGCACAGGAGACATTGAAACAAAGTGGGGCAAAAATCTTTTCGCGACAAAATCGTGGCCCTACTTATAATGTTGGCAAATACCATTATCTAGGATTGTCATTAAGTATTTTATTCACATTGGCTTCGAAAAAAGCGTCGAAATCAATTCATGTTTTCAGCGTTTATTTATCTATCACGCACTCTTAACAGGTGACAATTAGTGTATTGTATCCAATATGAAAACTTGTATAACTTTTAAGGTATTCACGTAAGCATAATTTTGAAGCAAATAACTCATTACAACAAGGTCGAAAAATTTTACGTATTAATAGGAAAATAATTTAAAGAATTTTTACCTATATTTCGGTAAATTATTAAAAATATCTTGTAAGAAAAATATAAACAACTGTATAAGTATTGGTTTGAAGTAAAAATCAAGGCGATAGCCTATTGGGTTCAAGCCATGGTGCTAAGAAAAATACAAGGTAATCGCGTGCGCATCTTTCCCCCGCCACGACCCGCAGTCGGCCGCTAGTATGACGTCACGCGGCATTCACTTCACTCCGTTACAGCGCAACTCCCAGCTATGTTCAGATAGTACGAAGCTCACGTGTTTTCACTTCGTATTAATATAAAATTACCGTACACACTGTTCAGTCCACGGCTGCAATAATAACAGCAGAAGATCCACAGATATAACCGACTTTCAATAAATTATTTAAGTGCATTCATTGAGATTAAAATTAGGAATAAATAGGTTTTAGACCATAATAATGAACACGTTGTTGACCCACACGGCGGTTGTCATTGTCCGTAGTTTTTTCGGAAATGGAAACATCCTATAGGAATTTTGACAAGCCCAAGACAGAATGCATTTTAAAATAAGTAGTAATAAAATAAAGCGGTTTCAACGTTACGTCAATTGTTAGTAATAAAGGGGCAAGGCCGGTATAGGGCAGTTTGGAAGAATGTGGGCATAATTCCTGAGAAGGCGGCATTTTTTATCTATATAACATATTTACCGCGTTTGAATTAACTTGTTGCCTTGCCAGTCCGTTTTTTCGGCACAAATTTCGCAATCGAGTTTAAACTAACTTCCCGATGAGCTAGAAACTTGAAACTTTAAACATAACTCAACACTGGATGTCAATTCGATTAAATAGAAAAAAATATTGTCAGATCACAACTATACCTGTATGTATATTTAAATAAACCACGTTAAACTGGCTTCCCGATGTGTTAGAGATTTGAATCTTTAAAATGCGCTTTATAACTGTATGGCAGTACAATATTAAATCGCTTTTGTGTGTGTGTATTTGTTCGGTACAAATTATGCTTGTTTATAAGTCGGCTGCAAAATTTCATGTACACGCAAAACTAAAAAGCGGAAAATAAGTTTAAGTATAATATATATGTTTAAAACGGAATAAATAGTACAAAATGATTTCCCCTATGAAAATAATTGTAATGTTTATCATGGAAAACGTGAGGTGAATGCAATAGATAGTTAATGCATGGATATGCCACCTGTCAATCACCAATTATTTTATTGCACTTCAAATAATATGAACTGTGAGTGAGTTTCCTTAACGACAGCTACCTTCTATGCATTCCTTACTATTATCTATTACATGCGCCTTGGGGAAGCATTTCACTGACATTTTACCTGAAAGAAACACTAAAGACAGAGTTGAAGTATGTTTTCCATCGGCAACAGCCAGTTCTTCACGACAAAACATCATTGTTGCTTCCAGCGAAGATCGCCTTTAAATGTTACTTCACAGGGATTTACGAAAACATTGCATTACTTAAATGAATCTGTCAACGATTACGAGGAAAAATGAACACAAGGTATAGAAAAAACATCAGTTATTACTGGGGAAGAAATAGTTTAAAGTACATAGCTGAATACGTTACCCGCAGATTTAGAACCGAGAGGGACTAATTTGGTACTTCATCAGGATAATGGGATACAGTACCTTTCTCGGGGTGGTTTAATAATCCTCACAGAATTATTAATTAGTCACGTTGTCACAGCTGAAGAATGCTTGCATTCACGGGAACCATATTTGTAATTGAAGAAAATGCAGCAAGAAGGGGGCAGCTCCATATTTGGGCGAAATTAAGGAACAGCGCCTACAGTATGTTACAAAAATTGGCACACCGATTGGTGAAGGAAAAACCAGATCCATGTAGTTATAGGCGAGTTATAATGGTTTTTGAACTTGCACCTCATACATGTTTGGTGAAAGAAGGGCAGCTCCGGATCTGCCTCTAATATGTACCAATGATACCCAGTCTAACTTATGGTGGGAAAATATGTAGATGCGGAGCTGCCCCCTTGTTGCACCAACCAGTAAAGTGTTAATTAGTGTGCTTATGTTATTGATGTAGACCATTAGAATTAAAATGTGACATCAAGCACATTGTTCTTATTTCTTCCTTGGTATTTCTTACTTTTTGCCAGTGGATTATATACGAGACTAAACAGAGGCTATTTTCGCTTTCTATTTCTACTTATCAGTAGAGCACTTGAAGTTTAATTTGCATTGGTTGGCAATATGAACGCATATTAAATTGTATGTACTGCTGAATGCTATTGTTTACAACCAAAAACTATTGTTCTGTTGAGTTTAGCCATTCTATGATTTTCGTGTTGCTAAGAGTGTTGCGAGTTTTTTTATGCTAGTTTTTATATTGTGATGTTAACATGCATTCTAGCACTGAATTTGATGTAAGTAGTGGTTCATCAGACGTGTACGAACCATCAGACTCGGAAAACAGCACAGATAATGATACATCTGCCACAACTGGTCCTTCAAAGAAAAGGAATCTTTTTAGGAAGAGGTTAAAAACACTACAAAATGCAACAAGTAATCAGACAAAAAGAAATAATGGTGCACAATGCTTTGTTAAGGAATCAAAGCAAAAAGAAAGAGGTGACGTACCAGTAGCTGTAAAATGAAGAGAAAAAGTGAAAATCCTGAGAACTGAAAAAGGAATGTTTAAAAAAGGGCTATTAATGAAGGCAAAGGTTATGTTAACTGAAAAGGGAAAGAAGTTCAAACCCAGAACTACTCGATCAGACTGTCACTGTAGATATAAATGTTATGAAAAGGCAAGGGAAGAAAAAAGAAATTGCATGTTGTCAAAATTTAATGAATTAGGCGACAGGGATGTACAAAATGTTTATTTAGGTGGTTTAATTGAAACAACTACAGTAAAAAGATTAAGGTAAAAAACTGGCAAAGGAAAGAAACGTAAAGGTTCTCACAAATATCACATCAAATTAGGAACAGAATCAGTGAGAGTTCGCAGAGCCACATTTGCATCTTTCATGGAAAATCGAAAATAAGAGTAGATGATACATCAAATAATATAAATATGCAGACTTTAACTGCGCCTAAAGATGGGTGAGGCAATCATGAAAACAGAGTCAACAAAATATCTGAAGAGTTCGTCAGTCAAGTAAACAATCACATTAGAAATTTCCCTCGCAGAGAATCCCATTACAACAGAAATAAAAGTACTAGATTTTATTTGTCTTCAGACCTAAATGTAAAAAATAAAATGTACGAACTGTACTTAACTGCATGAACCAGAAATGTATGAGTAATATCGTTCAAATGGTCATACACCTAATCCAAACTTCAAACCTAAAATATCACATAATTTTTATTACCGGTACTTCAAGCAAAACTGTAACTACTGTTTTGGGTGCCCTCGTTCAGACACACGTAGGAAGTGTGACATGCTAAACAACAAAATGAAAAATCCAGATCTCAATGAAGAAGAAAGACAAGAGATGAAGAAACAGAAAAATATATATGACACGAAGGCTGAAACATTTCATAAATACATGAGAGAAAAAGTAAACTAAGCAAAGTTGACGAGAAATTAGAAGTACTAACATTTGATTTGCAGCAAAATCTGCCACTGCCAAAAGTCCCCACTGGTGATCATTCTACAGGCGTAAGCTGTGGACCTATAACTTTTGTGTACACTCTGGAAAGATTTTCTGTGCTCACTTCTATATTTATGATGAAACAGCAGGTAGGAAATCGCCAAATGAGGTTACGTCGTTCTTGAATAAATACATGTTGCCTCTAAGACAATAAAGGTGCCATACATTTTCTCAGATAATGCAGCGGCACAAAATAAGAATATGACAACAGTTCAGTTTTTGTACCTTATTACCAAAACTTCTTCATTAGAAAAGATTGTACACCGCTTTCCAGAGCCTGGACACTACTTTCTCCCGTGCGATCGCTGTTTTGGTGTCATTGAGAAGTTTATGAGGAAGAAAGAATATGTCTTCAATCCAGAACATTATGAAGACAGCATGTTCGACAAGCATCCAGAAAGTTTACACCTATTCATGTAGGTCAAAACATGGTTTTGAATTTTACCAATCACTATAGTAGTATTTTCAAGAAAGTGATTGTTAATGCAAGTAAGTAGAGATTTAAGATATTGCAATATCGAATCTTTGAATACAGCAAGGAGCACGTTTACATTATTAATGCAAGTGTATTTCCATCTTTGCATGTATACGAAGAATTTTGTGTCGTGAAGAATGTAAATATTAGTTTGTCTGTGCAGCCACCATCTGTTCATTATATGACACAGCACTACCACTGAAAGCAGGCAAGTATAAGGATGCTATGCATTTAGCTACAAACTTTGTTCCACCGAATGAAGTAACATTTTACCATGCATTGAAGAATGTTGCAGCTGGAGATGCCAATACCACTAGTGTGTCTGACACCAGTGATGATGATAAGCTTACTGATTATGCTACTGAATAGTACATACTTGTTAAATTAATAGTAGGTATCGTTTCAAGTGTTACGATATGCATAAGTCCGTTTTTTAATGTATGACTTCATCTTTCAGCAGAGCTTGGGCATATTTATTAGACTTAGTAAAGATTATTGACAACATTCTAATGCGTTAGAAAAATTGGTGCAAGATGGAAGCATTTCCAGATCATTTAAACATTCATCACCAGTATACTTTCGACAATTTTCACTTAATTATAGCTCACGAGGCACTATAAATATGTTAGCCTAATAATGTGAAATATTTTGAAGCACGAGACTACAGTTAATTTGTGTCATAGTACGTTTTGTCATTTCTAATACATAAAGAAACATGAATATGTGGTGAGATCAATCTGTTTACAAAATTATCATTAATATTTTCTTCCATATTTGAAGACACTTAAGTGTTGCCATACATTTATCAGTGTTTAATTTATTTAAATTATTTAGAATAACAAATATTTAATACAGCACTACTTTTTTTTGTGAATTGGTGCAAGAAAGGGGCAGTTCCAAACTTTGAAACTTTTTTCTGCATTCTCACATTATTACTTTCCAAGACTCTGTATAAATGGTACCTTTAAACTGGAGGAATATATTGAGCACAACTTTTAGTGCTAATTTTTAGCACAGTTTTCTTTCGTTTCTCACAAGGTCCTCAATTAACAAAAAAACGTTTAGGAAAGTAACATACGCCGTCGTACATAACATTGGGAACTACGAGTCATGTAAACAATCTTTCGTTAGAACCTGAACATTTATGAGAATCAAATAACTTAATGCTGCTCCAGAAAACACCAGGAGTGAAAACACGGAAAAAAAATTGGAAATAAAGAAATTAGCAAATTAGTGGTGCCTATAAAACTATACAATTGTTATTATATGTTGTGGTAAATTTTTCTTGAAATATCGTTTATTTGAAGTGCAACTGATATGTTGTGCAATATTTTATTTAATGACCTTATTTGCAGTTTACATATGAAAACTGTCTTCACCTATATTTAAAATTGTTAGTGCACATAACATTAAGAATATAAATATAAATAAATATTTATCCTACGTTTATTTATGTCAAAACATTTCCTTGATACAATGGTAACATAAACGTAATAATATGGAGTGTTTAAAATCCATGACACTTACTACAAATTATATAGAAACATGAGCTACGAAATACGATGAGGTACACAAGATAGGAAATATATATTCTTTACTTCGAAAATTCTAATTCGCTTCAAAAACCTTAAATGTTGTGTGGTATGTTTGATGTCATGAATAAAGTTTTTGATTAAAATATGTTTTATAAATTGTTGCCAAACAATGCCGTTTGTATAGTTATTCGAATAATATAAATAAATCTTGCCATAGGTTTTACTTAAAAAACTTAAGACTTTTTAAATTTTATAATAAACAGAAATTTTGTCTTTATAATTATTTTTGCTTATTTTGCGTATCATTGAAAAGTGCATAAAATATTTTTTTCTATTATCGGAAATGCATATATTTATATTGCTTTCTACTTTACCGTAACAACATGCACAATCGTAACCAACGTGTGTGTGAAAAATTTCATACTGTGGCAATATATCGGCCTTAATTGAACTTACGAGACAAACTTATATTAAAATTATACCTATGTGCTTGAGTACCATGGTGTCAATTATCCGAGACTGTCATACAGATACAAAATGTTACAAACTGTAATACTTAATAGTTTATGCATCAACTTCTCAATTTTACAATAAACATAAATTTTGTAGATGTAACTCATGCAAATTTTGTGCGTTAACTGTATCAATATGCAAAAATTTTTTTATAACTATATGAAATATTTAAACTATTTACATTACTTTCTACTTTACTGCAATATTACGTACAATGCCTCCGTCATGTCTCTGAAATACGTGATAATTTTGTAATTCACTTGCTCTTAGCCACACCTAGCGACAATGTTATACTGTATTATGTGTATACTCATTTGCTTGAGTAGGGCCTATCTTGGTAAAAGTGATAGAAGTATAATTTATAAATACAAATGTGAGAATTGAACAGAATACGTGGTGTGGCTAAATCGACAGTGTTTGTTCTAGCCGTTTGAACCAGGCGCGCGGCGACTGAAATATTCTTTATGTTCAACCTGCCACCAAAATAATAACGTTCCACGCAACTTATAGGTCACAGAAATACAATTTTGAATATCCTCGTCCTTTCGTCCACTGATACCTCTCACCTATCTCCAAAAACAAAAAAGTTTCTCGCTTACTGTAAATTACGCTACGTTTTTCCATAGATTGTCTGTAACATGTTAACAAATTGTTTTTAAACAATAACATAATTTAATTAGTAAAAATTAACATGCATTATTATGGAAAGAACAATTCATAAATATAATATACAAATTTTGAAGTCATTTAGATGAGTGGTTTGCGATTAACGACGAGTTTAGTTTCAAATTTTATTCGCTTTTACAGGTCTGACATGCTGGCTCGCCCGGAGTGAATGCCGCGTGACGTAGTACGCAGTAGAGTTCCAAAGCTGTCCTCGTCTCGCGCCCTGGGTTCAAGCTACATCACCCATTGGTAAAAAAACATATTTCACTCCTTTACACACCTGAGGGGTTGTATTTAGAAAATCCTGAATTTAACATTAGGATATTTACGCAGTCCGATTTATGTTAGTAACATATGTTTTTTGTAAAGCAAGTGAAAATAAGATAATCAAGCCATCTTTATTTCAGATATAGCAACAACTAGTAGATGCTAGCGGCCACGTTTAGTTATACACTAAGGGAATTTCGAGTCTAGCTAGTTACCGGCCACAATAAAAAGGCGAAAGTGTGATTCGTTATTTACGAATATCAGAATAGGCCCTGCCGTGTTGCAGCGACAACTTTAAATAATTTAGCTAACAATATCTTGGTTCTTGTAGGTAACATGGACTCGTCTTTTACACGCGAGGCTCAAGAGCTGATTTTAGAGAAGAGTCAAGCCTAAAGATTACCCCGAGCTTACCTGCGATAACGACGCTTATGGAAATTTGCGAAACGCTGAGACACTTCAACGTTTCAAGCAGTTATAAAAAATGTAATTAGGTTCTACAAGAAATATAAAACCTTATACAGGTTTTTTAAAATCAGAGAGTGACTTATAATATCATCCCTTATTAATACTAAGATTCTTGATAGCTTCTTGCATGAAACTGGGCTAATCGTAAATATCAGGTCCACGAAGACATGAAACTACACTTCACTCTTATTGCTCTCACCAAAACTATGTAAGACAAAATCGCATTTAAATTGAACTATTTACATTTCTTAACTTTCATAATTTTAATACTGACATGTTTTCTGCCACGGTTAATTTTTCGGTATTTGTTTTTCGTTTCAACCAGTTAATTTCAGAATAAATATCTTCTACTTGAATGGTTTACCTTAGTAGGTGAAAATAATGAATGTCATCTACAGCATGTTGTCCCCATGCACGTCAGGCATTTATTATATAATTATTGTATTTCATTCTGGGTATAATTCTGTTGCATTTCTATTTATTCCAACTAAATTATTTACGCACATGTGGATGGATACATATGTCACACACACGACTCCTTCTTGGAATGCAATAATACGATTGATTATATTCCTAAAGAAAGTAGACATTTGTACTCTACGTCTCTATCAGTTGTTCGTCACGTTCAACACCTGTTGAGAGTCCTGAATTTAAACGTCTTAATCTGATTCGCACAAGGAGATATGTTTTAAATGATTCAATTTAATGGATAGATGGATACAAGCATGTTGCTCCTGCTTTCAAACTAGGCCAGCATGGATGTGATAAGTTGGAAACGAGTTGGAGCAGCGACAGAAACGGAAAACGCTCCGACAAATACCCCCACGCTACTGTAGTTAGTGTCCAGTACACTTTTTACACGAGAATCTCAGCCCGATAAATTTTTTCTATGCTGGGCCTACCGGTTCGGGAGCCTCCCAAATAAATAAATACCACGATTAGGCTCAATGTACCGCTATAAGAATTCTCATTGAACAGTTTGAACACTGATTATGATTACATAATCGTGTGGCATTCCAGTGGTAAGCCTCAAGGCTGGAGGGCCAGAGACGAGCGAGGAACGACTCTACAGATGCAGCGACGGAACGTAAGGGCGAGGGAAACGGGAGTAGCCGAGAAAACCCGCCTGCCAACGGCAATGTTCGCAACGTTTCCCACGTGCGAAATATCTGGAACAAACCCAGCTGGGGATCTAACCCGGATAGCTTAGGTGAGAGACATGTGATCTGACACCTCGGTCACTGCGGCCACACCTTAGCTTCCGGGGATAAAGTCTAGTTAACACCAACGATAACATTGCTAATAACACACGTTTTAAACTAAGTTATTAACAATGTTGTAAAAATGCTTGAAAATTGTTGACATCACGTTATCAACAGTGTTGCCAACATTCTGTTATTAACTTAGTTTTATTTTATTTATAAAAAATGTTATAACAACTGTTACCAACGTTTTGTTGAAAGCATTTGCTAGCAACAAAAGTTATAACTTTTAGAAACGTGTTAGTAACTTTTCACCAACACTGTTGATAAAAATTATTTTCCCGACCCATTCTATGGCGGTCTAGATCAAAGGATGTTGGTAACAAATGTTACTAGCAATGTTATCAGCAATGTCGTAGGCACTTTTGTAATCAACATTGCTATTAACTTCCGTTCGTCATTCTTACAACTTTGTTGGTAACATTGATGTTTTCAGCTATGCTAATAACACATTTGCTATCAACATTGCTATAAAATAGTGTACCATAGCTTAGAAATTGTTGATAACATTTTTGTTACTAACGTTTTGTAATTAACATAGTTACTTTTACTTGTTCTGTGTAAACTGGGCTAAAGAAATCAGTGAACTAAAACTATAACCATCTATGGGTCAGACCTACAAATAAATAAGTTTGGAAAATTGTCAGCATAATTAGTTATTTTTATTTGAAATAAAGGTAAGGCAAGTAGGCATCGCGCCACGTCGACAGAAATGTGATCTAATATTATGACCCACAACTTTACACAAAGTCAGAAACTGAGAGGGAAATCAGTCTAGCCCAACAATCGTCAGGAGCGATTTAGGGAAACCACGGAAAACCGAAATCAGGACGGCTGGATTCAGAGATCGATCCCAGGTCTTCCCGAATGCGAGTCCAACTTTTAACCATTGTGCCACATCACACCATCACTTGAATCAACGTTTCCCTAGATGCCGAAATGTATTAGTAGCTATTTATATAAGTGTGTGGGACACAACTGTAACACTAAAAACATCAGTTGAAAAAGAAAGTATCCCTATGTGGCTGGTTTTTCCCATCTTTATTACTGGAAAAATAATTTCACCTGACAGACACATTCGTTAAGCGCAACGTGTATCGCCGGAGCACGTAAAATGTACTAGCTTTTGGGGTTATTGTATTTTTCCCCAAAAAAAATACGGCAATACTCAAGAAGTTAGCAAAAATGGTTCTCTAGATTTAATTTTTAATTTTTTTTATTTTGATTTGGACAAACCTGCTACTTCCAATTAATGTGTTCAACATTGATTAATGTACGCCTTTTAAAGCTGTCAAACATGATTGTTGGTAACACAGCACAGGATCAGCTTGTTTGGTTCAGGTTGTAGTAGGCAGCGGTAACAAGGAGTCAGAGACAGAACTACCCCTGCTTCTCCAGTGAACAAGGGGCTGCAGTGTGTCAACGCCAAGGACCCACCCCTTCGCTAACGGGGGTCGCAAGGCCGCAGGAGTAAAGAGGGTGACTAGAGGGCGTGTAGAGGGAAAAGAAGCTTTTTTTTCCTACTCCCTTTTAACTTGGCTGTGTGCCGAAGTAGTCCGCGCCCCTCCTTTGGTATCACGCGCCCTATCCAGTTCGTAAGATGCTTATGACCAAAGACTAGATAGAAGTTGTTTGTAGAGGAGCCCAGTCTTTGTATGAACATAGCGTCATGTTTATATTTACCACTGTTGTGCATAGTCAGATAGTCATTTCACATAACCGCCAAGAAAAGTCGTCGTTTGGACTTCTTTAACGCAGCTGGACAGTTTAAGACACAAGAAGAACCAGGACGATTTACACTAAGGAAACGGATGAATATTTTCCTGGAATGAGGACAGAAAACCGCCCTAGGAAACTGTCAACAGAACACTCGGGAGGGATTGAACTCATAGCCTCCTTAAATGTCAATCAGAAAAACTACCGAATCGTCAGGCTCGCCCATTCATTGAAGGCAAGTAAACGTTTACGGGCAACAGTGCACAGTAGTCATACATTTATCAACTTTCAGCACTAATATTTTTGAAAGGTTCGTCTTGTGTGTTCTGGATAGAAATCTAAAATATATTTAGTTTGTTTGATAGTAATTTTTAAACTCTCTGGAATTTTGTTCGAAGTATCTAATCATGTAGGCCTATAATTTCTAATGTAGAAGCAAATGCTAGAGGATAAAAAAATACAAATTATCTAAAAATGTACAAATGTGTCGGATGTTATAACTTAGCGCATGGTAAATCAAAAGGGGTAACACATTTTCTCATATGATACTAGTGATCAAAAGATGATAAATGTATGACTCTAGCACACCTTTACAATTAAAGTGTTTTCCTTAATGTATTGCTTACAGGAGTGTGACGAGACATAATGCTAGTATATTGAGTTTCAATTATCTAGGTTATTAATTCCGTATTCGTATACAAATTGTATGTTAGTTTGTTGACTTATCTTCATGTTTATGAGTTCGTTTTAGAGACAATCCACAACACATAAATTATAAATGAGGGTACAAACAATAACTGACTGGGACTCTTTGCGAGATTAGGGTGTCAGCATTAAAGTACACTGCCATATTGAACCTTATTTCTTTAATTCGCGTTTGTTGGCTGTTTCGAGTAAATCTCGATGCTCGTTCGAAGTGTTAGATGCCTACAAATAAATACACCGCGGAGTTCATTTAACGCCGCTTATCGACTTTCCTGTCAGTTAAGCATTGTTATTAGAATTTTGCATATGTTTTAAGCGACCACGTCAACATGTTTAGCTAAACAAACGTTAATATACACCGAGATAAAAGTGTTTTGTGGATCTAGTTGTGTAAAATATGGACAGCAATTAGGTTTGGTTGCAGTTACCATCTACCAGAATCTTACAAATATAATAAATAATCTTACAAATATAATGGGAATAAAGGTACAATGCTGTTTGAGAAGGTTTTGTACCTGTTCCAAAACATAACATTAGACTTTTTCTACAGAATGCAATATTCCGTCTACAAAACCCATAGTACATTCTTCTAAAACATGCACTCTTCGTTATACATGATGCATTGTTCATTCTACAGAACATATTGTTAATTATACATTATACATTGTTAATTCTTCAGAATGCATTTTTTATGCTAAATGCATTGTTTCTTTTATTGAGCGCCTTGTCCCTACTAAAGAAGGCATTGTGTCTCCCTCAGAACGCATTACTTTACGCATTTATCACTCTACAAAACTCATCGTTCCATCTACAAAACACATCGTTCCTTCTACAAAACACGTAATAATTTCAATACAGCAACTTTGCCAATATTTGCTGTTACTAAATCAATTAACTGTAGTAAACCAACTAGCTGCAAGAAATATTGACGTATTATAGCATCGATACTTGTGGTAACAGTCAAAATGGTGCCTCCAATCCACTTTATTTTTGTCCGTATTTAAACACAACTAGGCTTTTACAACAATCTTCAATTTGTTTTCATTAGAGAAATAATTTATTTGCTCATTTTGCAACGTATTCAAGAAAAACAGTATTCAACTAAAGATTTTTTAAATGTCTATTTATTTTGCGTTTAGAAATAATGGTCGTGTACAATTTATATTTTTAACTTAACTGACTAGATCTGGAGTAGCAATAAGCAGCCGTATCAGGTTGTCCGCCATACATTCGTCCGTCTTCTAGCGAAACAGTTTGCACAATACTTTATACTTACGTCGTAGAATCAATGTCGCCAACAAACACAAACGAAAGTTAACGTTTTAAAAGAAAATTCTACTAAAAATTTAGATTTTATTTGAGTTATATTGTATATTAAAAAATGTAAGTTACTGTGGACAACATATAAGCAAATAACGAGTATAAGATAAGTGGGCTTTGCGTCTCGTCGACAGCAAGGTCGTTACAGATAGTGACACACACCTTGGTACAATGACAGGAGCTGGGAGAGGATTCGGCAATAGCTTTTGTTAAAGAACTATTGCAGCATTCACCTGGAGCGGTTTCGGGAAACTGATAAACCTATATCAGAATGGCCGGACCTGGGGATCGAGCCAGGGTCATACAGAATGCGAGTCCCCAAAACGAATAAAGCGTAACACGAGAAATTCAGAAATGATTAATACAAAAACACAGACTGTTACCAATTGAAAATAAACTACCTCCTTTTCTGTGGAATGAAAGAGCAACAATACGTACAAATAAAAGTAGCTAATTTTTCCGTCCTTTCGTTAAAGTTGCCAATTTTTCAGCGGACGGGCGATTAACATTATCTGATTGTCGGTTTGTCTCGTGTCTGACCGACAGGTGAACGGATGCGAAGGGTTATTATAAACCAGCTTTGAATTGTCGTGTGACTCATTTATTGTACGAAAATTACGTATTTGGTAACTTGTTTAACATTTTAGTTTGAAACATAGCTTACTAATAACGGAACAATCGACATCATTACAATCGAAGCGAATCGAATTACTGATTACTTAATTAGCGAATCGAATTGCGGATGCCTGAATTACTAAATTGCCACCAGCAACACGACCACAGTTTGTTCGCTGTTGAGCTTTTTTTGTGTTTAATCTTTCATACCATTTTATATTGCTCCAACTAGAATAAAAATTCTACAAAGCCACTTTCAGGAGGGCCCATGTTCGATATTTGGTTCCGAACACTCTTATTTTCATTTTTCATAGTCTTAAAAAACTGCAGGTGAATGTGGGGATGCTTATTTGATACAGACCATGGCTAATCTCTTTTCTCTTGACTGGTTCCGTTCCGAATGGCCTTGTTAGCAAGGATACGAAGTTCTAGCACTGATCAATGAATAAATCATGCATTGTTGTGGACGATGTAGTCATGTATCTAGTAGGCCTATAATATTGTTCAACTTTTTATAACCAATCAATTGGCATATTTTAGAATATTGATTATATAAATAAACCTTAGAGTACTTAAAAGCATGAACATATTTCACTCTAAAGTACCTAAAATACTATGGAAAAATTTTCATAATTCGTCTTCAAATTCACATTTTTTCCATTTAGGTTGTACAAATAAAAGACTTCCAGATGCGGTTAGCGGTTTCTTTCAGAGTTCAGTTCAAAAGCGGTCATTCAACCGTACACCATTTATAAATGTGATACCACACAACAAATACCAAACCCACTGAAAAATACTTATTGATAAGCATGGTGCTTCTAAGGGAAAATCCCCCTACCCTTCCTTTTTACAGGGCTTCTCGTTCAGTTGGAATCTCTCAAAACGAAACTAAGCCATGCAGAATAGAAGCGAGCAAGGTCAGATTCCCAAACGGTAAACCGACGTCGTCAATTATTCCAAACATTTTCTGAGACAGGATTTTAATTATTTCTTCATAACTGGTTAAAGGACTTCTTGCTTGACATTAGGATAGGTCTGAAATCTGTCTACGGCACGTAAGGCGAGGTCTAATTATACTCAAGTTTAGTAAACTTACAGCAAATTACACAACATGCACATTTTAACGAGCTTCTCGATTTAAAGAACAGATCTCTTGTAACCATCCGGGCAGCGGTTGGCGCCGTGACTAGCCTTTTCATTCGATATTTATTAATTATATTTTCTTCTAATGTTACATAAGGTATGACTTAAAATCAGTGGTTCTTTACAGTGAGCGACACGTGAAACTTATTACATTAGTTGAACAAACTTTGTTTAGAATATTTCAATGAAAGACACATATTTTGTTTTAGTATTTTGTGTTTGCATTTTAAAGAGTTTACCCTGAAAACATTAATTTAAAATCATATAGTGAAGCGTATTTGAAGCGCACAAGCAATTTTCCTAGCTACGCGCCGTCCAGTGCCCGTTTCATAGTGTTTAAAAAACTTGTGGATTGTAAAGATTTACTAACGATTTTAAACTACAATTTTTCAGTAACTTCATAAGAATCAGTACTTAAGGGGGAGAGCCAGATGCTAAATTTTATTTACCTATTTTCTGTAATAACTTCTGTCTAAAAAATATTATTTGCTAAAAGTGGCAATGTTGATGCATAGAAGACATTTGTGATGAATTTTAGAGATCATAACAGTGTTTATATTTTCAGTTTATATTATAGTTATAATCATTCTTGACAGTTAACATATAAATCCCTTGCAATGAGTCTGCATGGCAAAGTAATGTAAGATTCCATCATTATTCATGTCAAGCAGTTTATCAAGAATGTATCCTATGTCTTGTCAAAGAGAGAATTTCTATAATACAACTTGAATGTATGTTATTGCTCGAAAACTAAAAATACAAGAGAATTATCCAACACTCCTCCTTAAGGCGGCTCCCTACCTGCATGTGAAATGCGTCGCAGCGATTTGCGAGTATTCATTTTTTTACGAAACCACTAAAGGCGCATCAAAATGGCTTGTTACGAAAAGAACACACGCTTCAATGTATTGCTCTAAAATATTAAAAATTTGGTACGCGTATTATAAATATAATTTTCAGGCCTCTCAAAATGAGTAAAAAGGTATTTTTCATACTGCCGTAACTGGGAATATACCATACACATTTAAAAAAACGTACAAATAGAAGCACGTGTTGGACTTTAGAATGTACGTCCCACAAATAAAATGTTAAATGATCACCGCTTAAATGCCCACAGGAAAATGGATACTAGTAAATAGCTCTGCACGCCTGTTGAGTGGCTTGCATATAAAGGCGATACTGCATTACATTCGCCGGCCTGCAGCAACCTTGGCACTTTATATCGATTTTGTACCTCACACGCACAAACGTAGTCTGTATAGGGAACTGCCTTAAGAGGGAGTGTTAGACAATTTTATTGTATTTTCAGTCTTCGAGCCATAACATTTATTTAAATTGAATAAAGTGACAGTGTGTTGAGGTACTCACAGACTGGTACTTCTTGATAGTGTCACACATGTAAGGAACATATATTTGCGCGGGTACCAGCCTGTGAGTATCTCAACACTCTGTTATATTATTCAATTGGTTTAACCTAACGGCCAAAGCCTTTTTCAATTACATTTATTCAAATTAGGTTAGCTTTCAAGAATTCTCTTGCAGTGATTCTGCACGCCAAATTAATAAAATATTCAATTATTATTCATTTCAAGCAGTTTATCATAAATATATACTATGCTTTGTCGAAGAGAAAATTTTGATAACACAACTTTAACAAATGTTGTTGTTCAAAAACTGAAAGTATAATAAAATTGTCTATCACTACTCCTTAAGGGCGCCGCTCCCCGCGCGTGAGAGGCTCAAATGCGACGGAGCAGTGAGGTCGACTTTGAAGGACGCATCAAATGCCACGTTACCTCAACGAGCCAAGCGCTGGACTAACGTGCAAGGTTCCCGCCGAACGGTTTTTACTACGGGACATTAAGCGGTGACCGTATAATTTTATTGGTGGAAAGTCTGCAATTAAGTTCAATGCAGGTCGCAATCTGAGTTTCACATACATCCGTTTAGTATATTTTGAAGTACGGAAATCTGAAAAGGCCGTTTTTAGCCATGTTGGAAGGCTTAAAAAAAGTGTTTTTAATGAGCGTGGCGTCTTAAAGTTTGTTTTCTTTTCGTACGTTGGCACAATGAGCACATGTGGAATATTTTCGTAGAAAATGCCTGTTTACGAACACACTGCAACGCATTTGAAGCGTGGGGTAGGCAACCGCCTTAATGGCGCGGTTCACCTCAATTTTAACGTCTTTTTATATTTTTATATTTGTACCAGATTTTTTCTTATTTTAGACATAAATTGTGATCAAATCTTCCTCTTAGAAAATTTTTGTATATCTCGTAGATTTTGGGTAATGAGTCGCAAACGTCAATATTTGCACTTTATTGTTTTATGTATACCACTAAAACCAACTGACATACCAAACCGAACAAATTTACAGTGTATAACAGTGGTGTATGCTGAGATTTGACACACATAAAAACAAAATAATATGTATATATTTTTTGTTTTTATATGTGCAATACTGTATAACAGTGTTTAGGCTGTGATTTGATACATACAAAAACAAAATTATATAGCTTTTTTTCTTTTTGTATGTGAAACTCTGTTATACAATGTGAATTTTTTCGGTTTGGTATGTCAGTTGGTTTTAGTGGTGTACATAAAACCGTAAAGTGAAAATTTTAAACTTAAACACTAATTACTCAAAAACTATTAGATATACACAAATTTCCTAAGAGAAAGATTTAATTACAATTTACGTCTAAAATAAGATATAAATAATATCTGGTACAAATATAAAAATATAAAAAAGGCGTTTGAGGTAAACTGAGCCCTTAAGGCGGAAATTTCCGTAGATGGCCATGAGTGGCTAGTTCAGCATTTTTACGATAAATTGCCACATAAATGACACGCCTTTCTAGGCAAAACACTACCGCGTGCTTATGGGAGAGTGCCATTTCCTTAAGGGATCGCATAGTTTGGTGAGGGGAAGGGAGAGAGTGGTAATGCTTGCCCCTTTCCCATCGCCAACGTGTGGCCAAGTGATTAGCGTGCGTGAGAGATTTTGGTGAGCGCTTAACAACGAGGTCTTCGGCGCTGGGGAGGGGTGACATGAGGTGAGTACGGAGCGGCGCCGGAATGAACGTGCGGGGAAACAGGAGATCCCCGAGAAACCCCGCCGACCAACGACACCGTCCGGCACGATTCCCACATGCGAAAATCCGGGGACCGACCCCACCGGGAATCGAACCCGGATCGCCTTGGTGATCTCCGAAAAGCGAGAGGACCACCGCGGCACCAAGTGATTAGCGAACTGAACAGTTAGACTGAGCTCTATACGACCGCGAAAACACGTGCACAGTTCACACACCTAGCAATAATTAGGGACCTGAAAAATTCGTATTTTCTTTTAGGCACAAGCTAGAACTTCACCAATTGTAAACTCGCGTCACTATCACAATTGGTCCTTGACTTATTTGACACCTCGTGTAAATCGCTGAGCCAATAATACAGTTTTAACTCAATGCAGGCCCATATCACTGTGTCAGCGAGCATCTAATGAACAGCTGCTGTTTGCGTGAGTGTACATATATTCTTGAAAGATGGCTTGCAAGACAGTGAACCAGCGATTTTTTCCAGTATCTAGCAATAATACTTCTCTCACTGCAGATATAGTCTTTACAGAATAAATTTGTCTGATTTTGTCATTTCTCTTCCGAAAAAAATTGTCTGGCAACTCCATTGTGTTGACATTTAAACTATCCTTATTTCCTGGAAAAACAGGTTCTCTGCAATCCTGTTTAAGATGCTCTTCCCAAAAGATAAATATAATAAGTAGGCAGACTTACACTGCACAGACTATATTAAAGTGTGCGAGGGACACCCATTCTCTTACATGCCATTTATGACAAAGTAGGCACTCTTACACACTTCTATGTTCAGTCAGTTTGTATATTTCCCGTGCTTATCATTATATACATGACCATGTACTTGTCCAAAACGATGCTTGTGTAAAGAATGTGTGTGAATTCCTGTCACAAAATGTAAGTATGGTTACGTTTTGCATAGTAACTTATGTCCGGAAGAGCAAACCACCCAACTACTATCACTTACATTGTGCAATAAGTATTTAGACACATTCCATACATACTGGACGGACTGCAACAAATTACTTTACAGTACGGTAGTAATGTTAACAAGAAAATAAAAGTAAAATGTGAAATATATATAAACTAATAAAAACACCACTTCGTTTTGTATTTATTTTCATATACATTGTCTGAGCAACAGTCACAGCCAATCTACGGTTTTGAAAAGGACTGCTCGTTTTTCACGAAAGAAACAAGGTACACTTTGTTAAGACAGCCACTAGCCAACATAATTGTTAAGTAGCATAACTTCAAATTCAAACTCTGATGTGCATAAAATCTTTACAAATATTTTTTGCTCTACTGACTCAAAATACGTTCAGTGAAAATAATTAGAGAACTTAAAAATCATGTTCTCATTGGTTATAAGATTGCTAAGATAGTCACAAACATTAGAATTTTATTCAAGAAATAGTATATTTTAGTATATTTTAAAACTAACGGCATACTATTTTAGCATTAAAAGGGAAATAAGATATCTTATTTGCCATCCTGAAAACAACGTACAATGGCCTGAGATATACGATTTCACCACCGAGCATATATGCACTGAATCATATGTAGAATTACAAGCTTTTCCGTATACAATAAGGTAACTCGGGAGAAGATGCAACACCTAAGGAATTTTAAAGTCATAATGTTTGAACTTATTGTGTAAAAAGTATAAAGATAGGGTACAATTTTTGTTGGACATTTGTGTTAGTATTGAGCTGCGAGTACTTTAAAACCAGATTAAATAATAATCAACTAAATATATAAACCTGTATGACTGGCATCTTCCCCAGAGTTACCTAATAGGATATATATATATATATATATATATATATATATATATATATATATATATATATATATATATTCATACATACATATATATCAACGTAGGTCAAACAAGTTCTTATCATTTATTGATTGTTCTAATATACTAGGAAGCGATAAATTAAAAATTATTTATAAACGACTTTTATAGGAGTTTTGTGAATAAATATTTTATTGATCATATTTAGTCGTAAACCACGATGCAAGCTGAAGTGACCTTATCTACTGTTATTCTGTGGCATATTTCATAGGGTAAATATGTAATTAGAATAATGGACGATATTTTCGTACAAGTTAAGCGTATTTATTATTTTAACGCCCCCTAGAAGTGCCAGAGAAAACCCCTGAGAAAACCCTATTTTCCTCAAGAAACCCCCAGGGTAGCGCGCATACATCTGCCTCCACCGATCTCAGCCTAGTGACGACAGATTCCTAGGGAAAAGACCTAACCGGAAGAGTGCTGATTTAATTACGGAATAATATAAGCAGCAAAGTGCACATTTGAAAGCAGCTTCCATAAATATACCAGTGAAATATTATATAGGTCACAGATAATTTTAAATTTGTTAAGTACAAAACACTACGCAATTTAGAAAAAAAGTTATCACACAATTAAGTTAACTACTTACACAAACGTAATTTTTATATTATATATTGCGTGTAATGACAAAAAATACTACAGGATAAGTTTACAATCAATAGACCCTTGCAGTATAATTGGAATGCTAGCATAAGCAAAAATGGTAAAAGTGATTTGTTTACACATTTTAAAATACACGTGTTTAACAAGTTTCTAAAAACTAGCCCTAATTTTAAATTAAACGCTTATAATAAACACGTGCAAAAATATGGAAAACAATATTGGTTAAACCTTCCAAGATGCATCCTTAATAATATTACCAATATAGTGCTTCATACAAAAATATACAACAATTTAGTTTAAATATTTCAGCAGGCATGCTTACTCAATCCAGTGCCAATTTAAATTTTAAAATTTTATGCAAAATATATAAATAGTATCGTTTTGAACATTTAAGGATGCATGCTTATAAAACTGTTTCACAATCTAGTACAGATTTAATTAAAACATTAATGTCAGAAACTTACCTCTCCTAGTTTCATACACTTCATTAGAGGCAACAATAATTAATTTTATTTTACCTTAATTAATTTACTAAAATTTTTCAAAAATGTTAAATAGCATTTTAGAATCTTACTAAATTTCCTATAATTTCAAAGCTTCAACATTTTCTACCCTACATGAATCAATGAAACACAGACATGCACAAAAGTATAAATTTCAGAAGACTTGTACTTAATTTCTATGGTGATACCCGGCATGATGCCCCAGGAATCCGAGTATACTTCTCGGATCAAAAGGATGCCTATTTGCACTGGAAAATCTACCACCACTTGATTAAAATGGTCCCATTATAAAATGTTTACAATTACATCAGGATCAACAACACCCTCTTTACACTAGTCGCGCTCACTTTACTACGTTGGCGCTATCTATTTTAAACAGTTTTGCTAACCGCATAAAAACATAAATAAAGAAAGTTTTTGTCTAAACCAACACATGTTACTGCCGAAGTCCAATCAAGACGTATAGCTGACGTCACAGCAAAAACCTGGCGTAGACGGGACAAGGCTTGGGCGCCAGGACATACCGGCATGTCAGGAAATGAACAAGTAGGCAAATGAGCAAAAATTTATGTTACTTCAGACGATCGTTATCCGTAACAATCACATCAGAGTTTAAATCCGATACTATTAGCGAACATCCACACCAGATGGAAACACATATGGGAGATCTATACTGAAACCACTTTCAATACATATTTCCTTACTCATAAGGAATGGACGCATACTGTGATAAGACATGTGATGACACCTGTTCAAGAGTATACATTTACGATGTGTGAGCTCCGCTCAATACATCACCCGCTACAATGGGAATATATCAATTGGAAAACTCTATTCTTATCCCAACCGTAAGGCCGTCCAAGGATATGAATCACGGACTCGTGTTTCGATATTCTTAAATCTCTTCAGATAAGGGCAGGTTGCAGATTTCAGCAACCACCGTACGACATGGTACACAAATTTTTCGTAAACTTAGAGGTTGGCATGAAAGGTACAAGAAACTTGACATATTTGATTACACACCACAAAGAAACACAGTTTAACGAAACCACTACTGTGTACTCAAACATTGGTACTCTTTAATGAAATATTGAGTGATAAAATTTGGTGTGTTGTTTCTTATTTATTGAGAATTTGAAAAGACACTAGGCAATATTCGTGACAGTAATCTGTATTGTATTGAAACGTAATGAAAGGCGCACAAAATCGTACCAATAAATCATTCTGACATAATACTACGACTATTAATGTCATAAATGGGACTAGAGTTTCTTAAAATTTCTCATACTTGTTCAAATAATATCGACGACTACTTTCATGCAATAGGCCTGTTCACACTCGGTCTAAAAACCGACTACTTTGAGGTAGCAACTAGGTTGAGAGACAAGTCGTTTTAGAATAAAACAATTAACAAAAAAATGCACACTTATTCTAATTAATGAATCTATATAAATACATATAGTAATACAAAACAGTGGGCGTGAACTTTTAAGTGACTGACTCTCTGTGGCGTTAATTTTCATTTGAAAATCACTGGACGCAATGAATTTTTGCAAGTTTTCAAAGTACAGTTGTTTTCCTTGCAAAACCATTTGAAATAATGAACCAATCTTTTGATCTTTATGGCAACACAACTGTTTGTTCAAAAACAGCTGATTTGCTCAGCATGTAATCTATTATAACGTCACCAGCCAAGTGAGGAAACACTATTGCTGTACTATACACGATAAGGTACATACATTGTTACAGAGCAATAGCACTCCAACTAGTGATCATATCCACAAATGTTTAAGACAAAAGTTTCGATGATCTAGAAGGCCGTTATACTGGACCACCCTATTTTTTTTATCGGTGGATGCGTTGAAGCTACGTCAAGATCAACTCCACTTTGTTAAATAGAACCATGTATCTTTTTTTCAATCACATTAGTACCGATCTGACAACGAATTCAGTAACCTACAATACAAGGTCATTTAGTCACGCACTCAAAGGATCCACTAACATTGGTTTGGGTCTGCCTACAGAAGATGCCGAAGTGATGATCCTCGACTTGTATGCACTTGTTAATTCGCTGATGAAAAGTCCGTCGAACGTTAGCCAACATTTGTGGTGTAATTTCGGTACTTGCTCGGCATATTCTTTTTTTCATGTCATTAGGCGTGATAGGTGCTACCGCCAATACGCGTTCTGTGATAAAATCCCATAAAAAGTAATCTAGTGGTGTTATATCTGGCGAACGATGTGGTCAAGCTACAGGGTCGCCTCGTCCTATCCACTTGTCGCCAAAAATCTCATTCATCTTTTGTCCAGAACACAGAGCATAATGGGATGGGGCACCGTCGTGTTGCATCCAAATGTTGATGCGAACATGCAAAGGTATGCCTTCCAGTAATTGAGGCAGTAAGTTGTGCAGAAAGTTTGCGTAAACTTGCCCAGTCAAGCGACCTTCAAAAAAATACGGACCAGTGACATGATCGCCGACAATACCGCACCAATAATTAACGGACCACGGATGTTAAATGGTACAGTTCTTATTCATCGAGGATTCTCATTTGTGCAGTAATACATGTTATGCCTATTCACGTTTCCCGTATTTGTGAAGTTAGATTCATCGGAAAAGAGCACATGACTAAAAAAGGAGACATCTGTGCGCATTTGTCTACGAATCCAATAACATAAATTGTAGCGATTTAAGAAATCATTGCCGTACAAATCCTGATGTAATGACATACGATACGGATTGAACTTGTGTTGATGTAAGATTCTTAATACAGATCGCCGACTAATTCCACTCTTTCTTTCCATTTGCATGCTGATCGTATGTGGATTTAGTGCAGCAAAAGCTACTGTGGCAGCCGCATTGTTTTCATTCACAATCGGTCGACGTCTGACTCATGTTTGTTTCACTGCACCGAAGCGACAGAAACGGTCATCTTCTCATCTATTCGCTTAAAAGCCATGTGCGATTTTTGTTGCCTATCCGGATAACTAGTCGCATACAAATCCTGGGCGTTTCTGTAATTTTTACGGCATTCCCCCAACACCATCAATATATCAAATGATTCTTGAAAATCGTTCATTTTCACGATCCGATGTACTATTATTAGAAGGTAATACGAGTGTTGGAAACGAGAACAATATTTATTAGTAGTCAAGGTTTGAAGTGTAATGAAGTGCAGAGTCTATTATGATATGAGCTCTATGGAGAAAGAGCAAGAAAAGGTTTGTTTGTTTCCTGATGTGATAATAAATAGGAGAAAGATATATATTGTTTTAATTTATCAATGCAGTGAGTTCCTGGGATAATTTTGATGTATTTAACACTAGGGAGGAGGTAAAATCGGGTAGATTTTATCTGGACCCAACATAAGTGGTGACCCCGACGTGATTTGTCGTTAGTATCTGATTTTAAGTGAAAATTCGTACATTGAACGACAGAAGATGGAAGTCCTCAACAAGCAACGGAAGCCTGTTA
>PNEQ01125745.1:5565-67599 GCA_003012365.1 Medauroidea extradentata | reverse complement strand
ACAGTTCACAATTGCGATTAATGACGAGTTTAGTTTCAAAGATTATTCGCGTATGCTTGTTAGGCTTGCTGGCTTTCCCGTAGTGAATGCTGTGTGGCGAGGTGAGCATAAGAGTTCCAAACAAGCTGGGGCTCTCTGCATGACATTCGGTTATCGCTATCTCCATTCCCAAGACAACAGTCTCAGCTAAGCGGCGCCCCGCAGAGGACAGATAAATAATTCCCCTCCTGTGGTTTCACGCACCTGCCATCCCCTCCACACACGGCCTCATCCGCGCGCTCGACGTGTTTTAACTGTCGCTCCTTGCAGGCAGCACGAAGCAGACACTGGTCGCGCAAAAATACGCAATTTTCACAAACCATTACACGGAAATTCAATGCTGTGACCATTAACTTTTATGGTACCATTTCATTCAGAAAAATTTGCTCTTTAGTGCTAGTGATGTAAGAATTAAACGTTTCTGTTAAGGAAACAAGAAAGGAGATGCCAAATATCTCCTATTGAAACATTTTTTTAAGATATTTGACATTGCGACATGTGAAAATCAAATCAGTAGGTACAACAGACAATCTTTTTTCTCGTAAGGTAAAAATGTGCATTTCTGTATCTTAAATAGTTAGTTTTTAAAATGATTGAGAAGAGGTACCTATTTTACAAGTTTTGACAAGCAGTACAGAAGCCCCTTAAGGCGCCCGCCTACAGGCCTACTTGTATGAGTGTTGCACGGCACCAAGGTCGATGTTGGCCGGCTCATCTTGTGCGGTACTATCTCTAGCGCAAGACATTGGAACGGCGTGCAGATGTATCGTAGATCACTCGCCTGACTGACATTTTCGGCTGTGACCCCAACTTTTTATTGATGCAAAGTTTTAAACAAACGCCACTGCAGGTTTCTAGTGCAGTTTCACACGAATTACCGTGAGTTGTTTTTCAGGTATGGCAGGTAGAAAAATCTGATTTTAGTCAGTTTGAGCGGCTCGGAAATGATATTTTATTTGCGTGATGCCTTGAAACTACCTTACTGACATCGTTTGAAGTGTATTTAATTTACGCACGTGGAATAGTTTCGTAAAAAATGTATTTACGAATTCACTTCAACGCATTTCAAGCACGTGGTGGGCGACGCCCTTGAGCACTTGGTTAGTGTTTTCTGTTTCCTTGTCAAAGTCACTCCCACGTGGCCAAGGTCACTCAAGATTATGGTATATTAACTAAGTTGTTATAAACACCCGAAAACAGTAAATTGAATATAGCTTGTAGTGTACTACCTAAGACGAATGTATTCCTTCAATAGACCAATGAATTCAATATTCGGTGGCTTGTGTGTGCGTGTGTTGTGGTATGGGCTAAGTGCATGGCCAGATATGAGCTAAGGGACTTGACCCCTATACACAGGGCAGAACCGCGGGCGACCCGCGGGGGCTGGAATCGATTCCCGAGTCTCCCTCGTGGTATAAACCACAGCGCCGCGTGCCACTCTCCCCTCACAGCCTTGTGATCCACTGTTCACGCTGCGAGCCAAGTCTGAAGTATTCGTCGACAACGCCAAATTGTATTCAACGCGGGTAGCAGTCCCGACTGCCTGAGCCTTAAGGGCCCCCACACACGTACAGTTGTGCCTTCCGATCTACCTCAACAGTCATGGTCTGAACGGCAGAACCAGCGTGTACGTGAAGGTCTGAAGGCCAAACGTTTGGACTGTTGGCCTGTGGGAATTCCTTCAGTTCCGCCGGCCATCCAGCGAAATAACAGACAGAACTGCAGGCGACTCTGTGTCATTGCTAGTGTACTGGGTGTCTGTGTGAGGATAGGTAGTGTGTAGCTATAGCAATACTATAGGCTAATTAATACTGTTAATATTGTTTCCGCGAAGGTTTATTTTGCAATGGCTACGTGGTCTAAAGATTTTGTATCAGAATTCATCGACGCATTTTGTGACTTTCCGTGCTTGTAGAAAGTGAAGCGTAAATCATACTATTGTAATGTACTTACTTAGGATACCTGTGTTATTCCAACTCCCACCGTAAAGTATTTATGAATAAAGGGCTCCGGCTAGCTGGACGGTGAAAGGAGTAGTATCCGCAACAGAATTAAATAGAAACATAGTACTAGTGATGTAGTGTAAGTTGGCGAATCGTATATTAAGACACAACACTATCGTAGTCCTACAGCGTAACTTAAGGTTCAAATTACTTTGAAAAAAACATGTAAAAGCAGAACATAGTGTTTAATATTTCCAAGGACATATAATTAAATTTGGTGTGAGACTCTAAAATAATTTGAAATTGAAAACTGTTATTAGGTTAAGAACTATACCACTAACATCAGTAAGTCGCCAGTCCAAATACCATTGGCCTACGAACTAATTAAATCACAACAGTTCTCCATTCCTCCATCAATCTTGACTGACATTTTTAGTGACCAAGTTGCTGCAGTGAAGTTTCAGTAAAGTTGATTGGATTGCAGCTACGGCTAAAATATAAGAGTATACCAGATGTATTGGCCTCTTCTCCAAAATAGAACACGCTCAGAAGTGAAGTTGGATCCTGACGTCTTCTTCCAGGTATGCATAACCATACATACATAATTATTCCGTCTCCTTCCTCGAACAGGTGTGAATTTCTTGCCACTTCCTTTTTACTGCTGCTGAGATATATTACAACACTCCATTCCCTTTATCCAAAGTAAAACAACACAAGCAATACACTACAACTGAAAAATAACAACATTCTCTCTGGAACTGCTCACACCATAATACCAATACTACACACAAAATATCTTTACAAGCACATTGAATTTACGTAGAGCTAATTTACATATTCAGTTTGTTTATTACTTAGTTTAGTTTATACTAAAATGATTTTCTGTAGGTTCACTAACGTCCAAACGTTATGCTACACTATAATCGAGAGTTGAAGGATACCGCATACGCAAGCCTTGTCGCAAAAGTGAAATCAATCGATCCCGATGCTAGTAAGGACACTATTTAAAATATATATAAACAATCTGCGAAGTAGCTTCCGGAAAGAACACAAAAAATAAAACAATGTGAGACGTTTGGAATGAGCAAACAAGACGCATATGTTCCAAAATTATGGTATTACCAGGAGCTACTATTTCTCGTACACCAAGAAGAGACTTTGCCGGCACACTCGAACCTGGATGAAGAAAGTGACTCTGAGGTAAGATAACGATTAAAAAACTCAGTATAAATACATGTAAGTTTGTTATGTTAATATAAACGTAGGCACATCAAAGGATAAATCATATTAACGAAGCCAGTTGACCACTACAGCATCATTTGCTTAACATTATATTGTAACCTATGACTTCTGTAAAATGTACAACATAACCCTCTACTCAACAAACCTGTGTTGCCAACGAACTTGACCTTCATTGTTGAAGTACTCTGCAAACGACTCCCTAACTTGTTTTGCACTGTTCGTTGGGTGACAAGCGATTCTTCCGAGATCCATGGTTGGGTTGAAGCGAGTAGTAGTTGTAAGACCACCGTTGTCGAACTCAATATCCAAACATTTCAAGGGGCATACTGGTGTGGTACTTTTGAACGTAGAAAATCGTGAACGGCGCAGCATGTCATTACATTGTCATTAACTTTACTCAAATTAATAAAATAAATAGGCTTTTGAAAGACACCAAATACTTCAACTATAATACCGAAAACACTTTCTATCATTCTGCGCGCTCTAGACAAACGATAGTTAAATTTCTTACGTGCTGGAGTGGCTAACTTACGACTAAAAGGCTTCATAATGTATTCCTTGAGTGGAAATGCGTTATCCTCCACTAGCACATACCGCATATTTTTCCCCGCAACAGTTCCCTCCTTCGGAAAATTCAGGCTACCATCTTCTAGTATCATCGACAAGTCTGAGGCCTCAAAGACACCCCATCAGACACATGTCCGTTCATTCCAAAGCTGAAGTACACTAATTCATAATTAGCATTCGCTATACCTAAAATAACTTGGCTGTGAAAGTTTTTATAGTTAAAGGAGTAGGATCCAGATCCTGGAAGTGGCGTGAATGCGACATGCTTTCCATCCATGGCGTCGGTGCAATTTGGATAATTCCAGCGACTTTCAAATTCTCTCGCAATGCATTTCCATTCTTCCTCAGTTGTTGAACACTGCAATAAAAAAATAAATGAGCTGTTGAGATATTAAGGGACAGATTAGCACCTGAGTTTATCTACAATAGGAATGCATCCTATTACATAACTTACTGACACAACTTGATAAAGTAGGCGATTTCTGAATTGATGACATGAAAACAAATATAATTTAATAGGCATTAATGAGATTTTGATGAATATGTTTTGCTTTTTCAGTTATCAATGTTAAAGCGCACTAAATGCACCAGTTGTTCCTTTTTCCCCCCTTTTCCTTCCATTGAGTTGTCAACATCGTCAACGAGTTGAGGTACAAGCAGTAGTGGAAAATCATTCAAGCGCAGAAGAATCTTGATCCCTAGTGACCAAATATTATCAACTGTCAGTGAACGTCTTGCGCAGGTAAGTAATGAAGATAAGTTTGATATATTTGGTTTAAATGTTGCTGCAAAGTTAAGAGGTATAATGAACAATGAACATAGACTTTTTGCAGATAAAATTATTAATGAAGCCCTATTTGAAGCTGAACTGGGAAATCTGACTCGCAATTCAGTAACAAATCCTTTGCGTGTTTCAACACGAAACGATTGCGACGACACACCTCAAAACTTTACTTTTGTACCATCGCAACAGTTTTTTTCATTATAAATATTATTAAAATGTGCCGTCGAACAGGTTGATTAATGTAATATACTCTTGCAAGTAATCCTTTGTTGTTAACACCTGAACATATGCAAGATATACTAGAGAGACTAAACATTTGTTTGACTTGTTTGACTTGCACTAAGCATTTTCGGTCACTTATATGTTTCATGCTCACTTTATTTTTCAGTAAACATCTACTCATGTGCAAATAAAAATGTTCTTTTTCTTACCATGCGATAATCCTTCAGTACTTCAATATCGCCCGGCATGTTTCCGGTATTATCTTTCCAACAGCTTGTGGAGCAATGCGACACGAGAATTTAAAATCTTCAAGTGTTCTCCCAGTTGCTGCTAAATAGCGGAGTGTGGCCATTAATTTATCATTTGGTGTTATGGCTTTCCTCATACAGGTATCTTGTTTTTTTTTTTTTTTTTTTTCAGAAATGGAGTTATCATGCTTAACAGTTCTAGGTAATTTGTTTTGTCCATGCGGAGATAATTTTTACAGTCTTTTGGATGCCACCTTAGTTCCGTAAGTAAGTCAACGTGTGTGTAATGATTCTATCTTTCCAACCGTTGTTTTGTCAATATCTTGCGTTCGCGTTTTCTTCTTCTCTGCAATACACATGCAATTGTTGCATCTGCAACAAGTTCATCTACAACTGTCGACATGATTCTTCAGATCTACCGCTACCGCTTTCAATACATGCACGATACTGAATGAAAAAGCAAAACATAACTGCCAGCTTCTGAAAAGTCCTAGTCATGTATTTTATTCAATTTGCTGTAGCAGGATAAATACTAGCCGTAATCATAAAACAAAATTATAGATACCAGCAATGGACTTGAACACTTTCCACAAATAAAATCAGAAAGTCCTATAGAATAACATTTTCCTAAGTCATAATTTCTGCCTCTGTTTTGTTAACTGCTAACGTGGTATTGAGTTTAGTGTACAGGATGTCCATAAACTGTCTTATAATAAGCATACCACACAATTCCTCGGCTATATCAGGTAAGGAAATCTAAATGGCAAAATGTTTTATTATGACATTTTACGTGCACAGTTTGGCAACACAGCACTGTAGTTAGTCCCATCTTGCGCTACGCAGATATTTTACTTGTCATGCTAGCACTGTTCTAACCAACATATTTAGTGCCGACGCAAATCAAGAGCAGTCGAAAATTACGTCTACGTTTACTCGACATAATAAAAATGAAGTTGTACACGGATGTGGAGCGTTTAAAATTTTTTGAGTTACTCATTAAACGGAGGAAATGGAAACAATTGGAAAAAAATTAACTAAAGTTAAATGTTAAAATAATATTATTAGTCTTTTCACTTCAATAGTTACAAGGAGCGAAGTTATTTTAAAATTATTTATTTACCGTATTTAATAATTATTGTCTTATAATGACTGTTGAATTTTCGTGTATCTTACTGTAGATTTTGCAGCCGTAAGGTTAACTGAATTAATTTGTTTAACAAAATATTAATGTTTTGAATTTGTTTTGTTTCTTATTTTCTTGATTTTGGTACATTCGTATTGGTTTATAGTGTACTTCATATTTTAGTTGTTAGTTTCGAATTTACTGTATTTATGTCTGCATGGATTGAGACGAATGTAATGTTTACAAATGCGAAGTGATGTATTGTTTTATACTACGTTACAAAACATAAGGCACGAGTTATCTTTTCCGAATTTAGAATCAATTATCACTAAAATACATTATTGTAAACTGTAAAATTACTTATTTTTATAATTATGTTTATATTTACGGCTAACTGCATGAGAATATTTTTTTCTTGCTCGTTAATTTGCAAAAAAAAAAAAAAAAGAAAGAAAAAAGAAATCTAATTCTTAATTACCGAAGTACATTTATATTTGTTTTTTTCAATCGTGTAATTGATCATTTTATACTTATGTTAGAGGTCAAACTTTGTCTAGAACTATCTGTATTTTATGAGTGAAAGAAATCTATAGGCTGTTACAAAACTAAATGAAGATATTTTAGAGGAGAAACAACCCTCACTTCCAAAAAAATCCGTTTCTGCATTACAGTTCAGAGCACATGACGTAAATTTCGAAGAGAGATGTTCGGATCATGTTACAACTTCACAATCTCAGCAATTATTGGCGGGCCATGCCATTTGACTAGCATGGTAACCGTTTAATTAGACGCAACGCATTGTCCGCTGTAACCTCTCGTGTGCACCTGTAGGAAGTTGATAATGAAGTATTCCAGCTACTGAGTTAGATGATGCACAGTTTGTTTATGGGTTAAAGAATAGTAATATCAGAACTGCTGAATGTTTGTGTCGTGCATGACTCCTACAACCGCAGTTCCCGAACAGACCAACGTTTGAAGCAATTCATCACCGCCTTAGAGAATAGAAAACTTCCAAATACACTACTGGTAATAGAGGACGGCCGAAATGTTCAAGTAGTCATGTACAATATAAGGAACTTCTGGAATATAATTTACAGCAACATAAGACAGCCAGCACGATATGCATAGGATGTATTGTACTTGAAATACAGTGCAGAAATAGTGTACTCTTTAACGTACGTTCATCAAACAGTGTCACGATGGCCGAACGGGTTATATTTCTCGCCTCCCATCAAGGGGATCTGGGTGCGATTATCGGCGAGTTCAGTCCAGGATTTTTCGCACGTAGAAAACGTGACCTGATCTTGCTGCTGTCCCTCAGGATTTCTTGGGGAACTTCAATTTCTTCCGCCTCTCTCATTCCATACACAATATGACTCTGTGAAAACCTAGTGGTTTTTGTTTCTATTTTGATTTATAAAACAATATTTTCCCTCTAGAAGTGAAGGTTGTTCCACAAATATATTCATATGTTATTCTGCTATATTTTGTATATTATTCAAGAACGTTATAGCTTTTATACATTGAAATTGTGCCCTCTTCGTTTTCTTTTTACCAAAAAAACAATTTTACAGACTTTAATCATGACTTAATTTGTAATATCTACTCTCGTGTATTCCTATACCAATTAGGACGCAATACGAATATGACCAGTTTATGTAAATAAAAATCGTTTTGTTCTCACAAGAAATTGGTTTAAAATCATGTTTTTTGCTTATACTAACGGTCACATATGTCAGTTCTAATAAATATTGTTTGAAACACTAGTTTTATATTATTAACCTTAAAAGGCACGCCTTAGATACAAAACTAAAAATGAAATAAATCACGAATTTTCGCTAGGTGAGAATGTAAACATATGAAGAAAGTGTGTAAGTTGTAGGTAGGTAGTTGTACTTTACGTTTTGTCGACAGCGAGATAATCAGAGACGGATAGCGAGAGCTGGAAGGTCATGGCCTTTGTTAGGAAACATCACAGAATGCGCCTGGAGCAATTTCGGGAAACCATGGAAAACCGAAATCAGGATAGCCGGAGTCGGGATTGAACCCGGATACTTCCGAATTTGAGTCCAGTGTATTACCGTACCGCCACCTCGCTGGGTATGTATGTTGTAATAAATATAACCGTGTTTTAGTGTTAAAGTATGTATTTTAAAGGTGCTAAATATAAAGCAGTAAAGAAACGAGGTGGGTATACACCACAGTAAAACAAATAACATCAAAATAATGTATACGCAATGGAATAAGTTTCTTTACAGAGTCAGGAGTCCGGTTAATAAATTTGTGATCTCTCTCGTCTACTTTGGAGTAAATTGTGGTACCTTTTCTCTCAAATTTCAAGTCCGTAATTAAATTGACACGTGGCCACGATGAGACAACGGGGCCATGGTTGTCTCAGTGGATAGAACACTTGTTTTGCACAAAATAGATTCGGGTTCTATTCCAGGTAGGGTAACCTAGTTTTTGCAAGTGGTAATAGTGCCGGAAGATGAAGCCGGTCAGAGGGCATTCTCTGAGATCTCCAAATTACCCTGCTCGTTTCAGTTCCAAAACGCTGCCCCTCACTCACTCCGTGACTATGATTGTGTATTATCACAATATTTGTTATGCCAACATACTATTGAAAACTCAACATGTATAGTTGTATTACAATTGTCCGATATGTAAGTTGTTTACTGATCAGTTACATACGTCAAAATTACACTAACAGAATTCTCATTGGCTCTGGCTTTATAGGGTAAAACGTTGACGTACAGTTGATAGTCAGTAGCATGAACGAAGGTTCTGGCATGCTGAACATACATTGGAACGTAGAAAGCAATGCTGTTTTAAATGTAAATAACCAGTTTTAATTACGACACATTCTCTTAACTAAACAATAAAGCGACAATGTGTGCGTCGATCAAAACGTACTCCACATCTCGCGTAATGTGATCAGGGCTTGTACCTTCAAGCCGACAAGGTACGGACCTCATCGTTTAGAAGGGGTTATTGTTCCAGAGTTGAAGTTCAGTTTCTGCTGTCCTATCAATCGTTAAAAGACGACTCATTTGAACACCTCGGCCGACGATTTCTTAGGATCTTGTCAAGTCACTCGTACGAGCAACGAGATGACGCTGTGTTAAAACACTGTTTACTACGTTCTGGCGCTTTGTGTTGGGTCCAGTCGTCATTGTATTTCAACAGAATGACAATTATAACAACGTATTTCTAGAAACCGGTGAATATTTTGGGGTTTATTAAGCTACACGCTGACCTCTAGAAATATATTTGCTGTAAATCAGACAACAGCTGCACATTGGCTGCTCGCTGACACAGTCACACCACATGATGAGACATGAATGTAGCTGCTTCTTTGATATTGGTCCAGGGCCATCCAGAATGTGACAAATAAGTAAATGATTAATTGCGAATTCGTTACGAACTTAAAAATTCTAGCTTGGGCCCGAGAGAATACTGAATATTTAATGTCTATAACTATATGACATCAGTACTGCTCGTTATATTGACATTGACATCTGTTTAAAGATTGCAGCAAAACTATCTTTGATCCAGAAGAAATTTGTTAAGAGGTAGTGGACGCTAGTTATTTTTTTTACGTTCGAGGCACGGAAACGGGGATGTTGATATGTCGAATGTAACACGTTGGTCAAACATCCCTTCGCCTCTAGACACAAATGACCAACGAGCTATATAGTTAACATAGAGAGGCGGAAACGCTTCCAAAGTGAAGCCCAATTGAACGGCTGTTTTAACCCAAGAAAACATGGCGAACAGCAGTGTGGCCAACATTATGTTGAAAATTCCGTCATATATTCGCATAAAATCCGTAACTTTATAGCTCCACTATATTCCCGCTAAACGCAGGAAAAAATGCCAATAATTATTGTAATATAGTATTCGGTAATATTGTTTAAATTAGCATAATCGCTCTTGTCTCTCGACCGGATATAAGAGTCCGCCATTTTATCTAGGGTCAAAATACCACGTTCAATTGGGCTTCACCTCAGAGCCTTGGAGACTGCTGTTTCCGCCCCTCTATGTTTACTATACAGCTCGTTGCAAATGACTATACTAGGGTGCAGTATTTTCGTAGAATGTGTTTATCTACGAGACTTCAACGACGACTTTGTGGGAAGTTTGTGGTAAAGTTCATTGCAAGTTTCTATTATACATTTGATAGCAAAAGCAACGTGTAAAAGTAATTTGAGCACTTTTGAGCAACTTGGAAATCATGCGTTTTCATTAGCGGACGGCATTTTTAAAATCATAGGGATACAGTTTCATGTATGTCTTCTTTTCGTACGTAAGCGCATTGAAAGCAATTTTAATAGTTATACAAGAAAAGTACTTTCTGTACAACGCTACAGCATGGCTCATGTGCCAGGTCCATTTACTCTTAGGCGACTATTACTTCATAAACTGAACTGAAATCACTAAATTACCAATATACGATTTTTGTCGAAATATGTAAGGAGCCGCGATTGACGAATAGTCAGACCATTCGCCTTCCACCAACGCAATCCGGGTTCGCTTCCCTGCGGGGTCAGTCCCTGGTTATTTGCTTGTAAGAAAATCGTATCGGGGAGGCCGTTGTTCAGCGGATTTTCTCTGGGATATCCCGTTTCCATCGCATTATCATTCCGCCGCTGCTCCATACTCATGTCATGTCACTCCTCATCAGCGCTTAAGACCAAATTCTCTCGCTCAGTTACTTGTAAAATAAATCACTTAATGTTTTCTTTTAAAAATTATAATCTACAAGGCAGGTTACAGATTCATTGGAAGTATTTACAATATATTGCTCATTTTTAAATGTTTATTCTTGACAACGTCATGCTACAGAGTGTCAGTATATTTACTGTGGTTTTGGCACGACGTGAAGTAAAAACTGAGAAAGGCATTTGACGTAACAAAAAATTGCGTTTTCTTTATAGCAGTTCAATTTTGCTACGCGGAAACCTAATTTTCATTCACCAAATTCCATCATTATTGTCGTAATTACTAAAAATAAGAAGCAATTATAAATGCTGATATACGCCAATACCTTCATACCTTATACTCGAGCATACATGCGATTTAACAATTGAATTATTGCTGTTAAATGTTGTGATTATTAATAAAATTATTTTTCTCATTTTGCAAGTGTAGCATAATGATGTGAAAATAAAGGTTTTGTGTGTCAGGTAGCATATCAGCACTGTAGAATAATGTAAATTCTGATATTTAACTAGCACGATTTTAAATTACCTATCTTGTACGTTTTCGTTGGAAGTATGTAATGCAATTAAGTTTGGTAAGCAACACTGAACCTAAATACTGGCGAATATTCATGGCAACTAAATATCGTATAAACAAAAAAAAAAAAAAAAAAAAAACACATATTTGCACATAAACGTAACAGCGTGTGTTTGTCCTAACCTCTTGCTAGCTGAAGCTTTGTAAACCAGGTATGGAATTAAATTCCCGAATACGAACTAAACTTTACTTGATTAATTTGTAATACAAAACCTGTGTATACATAGTTCCTGGAAGAGTATTTTAATATAATTAAACTTTCTTTGTGTTTTGACTTACAGCCCTAGAAATTATGAATGTACTACACGCATCTTCGCTGCGCAGAGTATTCCTGGCAATGTGCGCCACAACATTATACACAACTGAATCAGTCATTTGAGAAACACATGTTACATTTCACTAAATGGATTTTTGCATCTTTGTTCTTCAAAGCGCGAAACTCAACCGTTCAACGCTGTAGTGACACACACACACTATTTATTTTATTACAGTGGATTGCTTAGGAGAATTAACAATACATATATATATATATATATATATATATATATATATATATATTCCTTTCTGTATTACATTATTTAACAGACGTTCTTTAAAGAAACTCGTGGTGTTATTCTAAAGACTCATTCAATTAAATTACAACTCATTTACATACATAAATTGAAAAAATATTCTAATAGAATTTCACTTAATTTTTTCTGAAGTGAGGCAACGAATTACGTAACACCTGTATGTTAAAAAAATTATCCAAGTTTAACATGATGTTAATGGTTTATTTAAATAAGAACGACCGCAAAAATTTAGATTTTTCGATAAATCATATGAGACAGAATTTGGTCCTTGTGCAATTTCGTCTTTAATTCTGGTAGATAAATCAACCCTGTTTTATTTTCGATTCATTCAGTAGTGGAGTCTATCAAAGATAACAGTTATTTAAAGTTGATAAAAAGTAAAGAAATTTTAAAACTAGAATAAGTACAAATTATAGAAACGTCGTGGAAAAAAACATGTTTAAATACAGGCGTTTACAAATTACAGAACATACATTAAACTCATTGCTGTAATGTTAAGAGACTGAGATTATACTACAAAATTATTTTTTTTATATTTTTTTTTGCATACAAGTTTTACCAATTGTCATCCAATCCTTTGTACTGTATTTTCAATCTAGGGACCTTTTCAATGTGTCCGTGTCACTAGATGTCAAGTGGCCGAATCAAAGAAGATGTAATTAAAATTTGTCTTTAGATACCTTAAATATTGTTTTCATTTTAATATCTAGAATATTAATAATGGCCAACCAAATACTAGTATAAAAATTCAAATATTTGCAAAACATTTCGAAAGTACTTCATGGAGGGCAAATTTCCGATAAATATAAATAACGAAAATTTCAAACATAAAATATTTCTTATTCAAGAAAGTTATACGCTGACAAAATGGCAAACAAAAATATGTTAAAAAAGACAACAGAAACCATACAACAGAAATAAGAAGCAAATACCTTAAGAATAACACAATAATTCACTACGTCATAGCCTTATTATGTTAATTACCTGGCCGGATATTAATGGAAAAAAAATAATGGAAACACCCATGAATAAATAAAAACTAACAAATAAGAAGCCCAAGTAAAAATTTTTTGACTCAAAAACAGGAAATACGCGGAAACAAAAATACAACTATGCAACGTAAGACGAAAATAACTGAAAAGAAACAACAGGAAATTATAACCACACAATATTTCTAGTGTTCGCATCGACTTCTGTGCTGCCACAAAGCTATATATATATATATATATATATATATATATATATATATATATATATATATATATATATATATATATGTATGATTTGGCATGGATCATTGACCAGTGTTAAGAAGTCACGTTCGGCCAACGTATCCCACGGTTCGACATGTAATTATGATTTTGAGACCTATTAGGACTTGCATATTGTTTGCAATTGGAAGAGTCAGGTGAGCGCTTGTATCAATGGACAAATCGAATCATTTTTTTTTTTTTTCAAAAAAAGCTGAATAGCTGTTTAAGAAGAGAGGGGAATAGGGCCTTTTTTTCTAAATGATTTTCCGTTGTTCATTTATCATGGAGCTTAGATGTTGAAATGAGAGAACTGTTCATTACATCTTAATGAAAGTTACGAAAGAAATACCAGCTGTATGAGATTTTTAGGTGTCGGAGAGTGAGATGCTTTATAATTCTCCTTCTCTGTACATCGTTGGCGGGTCTTATTAAACGCTTCAGTGAATCTTTCGACAAACGGGAGAACGTGGTAGACACCGAGACACATATTTATATGAATCCTTTCCGACGCCTTTTAAATGTATATTATAGCATCCCTCGAGCGGTCACAGGCCTTGCCTGCTGGACCATACTGGATACCTTCCTTTTCACGATCTGACGTTCACGTTGTCAGCCATGTGGTCATGAAGAGATGCGAGCATCTTTGAAGTTTACGAGAGATGTGGTCCCACGTCAGAGAGAACTTTGGAATGCAGTGAAGCTTACTTATTTCTACACCACGTCAGGAAAATTCTCCGTGGCAGGTGGTTTGTGTGAAGTGGTTGTGCTTCCAGTCTAGTTTAGTAAATGGTATCCTAGGAAGATGAGCCAGTGGAGGTAAAGTAACATGTTTCGCTACCAACCATCACTGTTATACAAAATACAGTGTCTCGTTTGGTGTTCTAATGCGCGTTTGTAGAGGACAGGAACAAAAACCTCAGTCGCACATTTGACATGCTAGCTTTGATGTCATCTCTCGTGATCAAGGCAGCATCGATATTATGTACGCTCGTCTAATTGTGTGCCACAAGAATTTTACTTTTGAATAAAATCACACTAAAACTCAGTAGAAAACCGAAATCATTGGCTGTCGGAAACCGTACAACTAACACAAATCACATATTCTATATGCATTTAGTTGGAATAAAGAGAACACTCATAACAATCACGTGCAACAATATTAAATAAAATGAATTGATATTAATGTTAAACATATACTAACATATTAAATGCTGCAGCTGTAAGTAAAACTAGGTGGTATGAAGGTGGGACGTGAGGTCAGCATGCAGTACGAAAAGGTTTCAAATCTTGATATAAACACAATTTGTTCTCCAAATAAGTTCATGTCAAATTACTTGTCAAAATGTTACTTCAAATAAGTTAATTTTCATTATGAGAATGACATAAATTTCAAAATTAAAATTTTTCTTCTTACATGTACAAATAAAAGGCTTAATATAGTTCATTTACAAGCATATACTTTGTATGTTTTACAGGAACAACATTTCTTAATTTACAAGATAAATTTTTATTAACTGATTTTCCGAAGTTATTTTTTTTTTTATAATTGTACAGTTCTTTCGACGGGCAGTATGTGCGCATTATGTGAGAACTAGAGTATTTGTGTATGACATGCCAAAGTTACATAATCAGAACTTTTAATAACTGAGATAATTATTAAATTTTATTTGTGGCACAGAAATCAACTATAACTGTGTTACTGTGGTGACTTCAATGACACTTGTGTTAAAATAAAACTCGTATTTTTTACTATTTTACGGTATGATATAATACGTGCTAGTACACCCTGCCGATATTAATAAGAGTAACATGCATGGATTTAGTGCAACAGTTTGGCCATCACGGCTCATGTGATTGTAGATGGCCATACTGCACAAATTGTATTAACCTGCAGGAGCCTCACGTAACTAGCTGGCAATAATAACTTATTAACACAGCAAATTTTCAATATACATCACATCCTTGCTGACCAAACACACATGCTTCGAGTCTTACACAGGAGAGGAATCTAGTAACTGTAGTAGGTACTGATATTGATGTGTTATGGGGGAGTGTTTTACCACTTTATTGTATTTTCAGTTTTGGAGTGATGACATTATTTATTCAAATTGTATTATCAAATTCTTCTCTTCGACAAAGCATAGTATATTCTTGATATACTGCTCGACCTATTAATAATTTAACATTTCATTTATTTGTCATGCAGATTCATTGCAAGTGAATTATTGGTTAAATTTAAAAAAAATACCGTAATGAATTTCTATCATACACTCAGCATTATGGGGCCGCGGTTACCGAGAGGTCAGACCTCTCGCCTCCCATCAAGGCGATCCGGGTTCGATTCCCGGCGGGGTCGGTCCCCGGTGAGCCGGTCCCCCATGTGGGAATCGTGCCGGACGATGCCGCTGGTCGGCGGGTTTTCTCGGGGATCTCCCGTTTTCCCCGCCTTTCATCCCGGCACTGCTCCAAACTCACGTCATGCCACCACTCACCAGCACTAATGACCTCGATGCTAAGCGCCGAGCAAAATATCTCACTCACTCAGCATTAATGCACGCATCGCTTAAGCGTCATATGTTCTTTTTATACTCATACTTCACCCACCAAAATAAATTCAGCATTTTCGAGTCTCCGTTGATGGAAATGGTACACAAATACCACGTACGTAAATGTGTACTTTCCTATTGTTTCTTTGCCTCACTGATATCCGCAACCATTAATTCATGCGAGTTGTGTGTGCCGCCCGCCTGTCAGGAGTTTAACACATTGCAGTAATCGCTTGGAAATTAAAAACTGCAAGGTATCAGGACTGGGTGTTGCGTTGTTCCCTCATCTCCATCCTGGGGAAGGCAATACCGAATCACCGCTGTTTAACTTCGCTGAGTTTCACCTCAGGGTATCCTCTTCAAACCAGCACCCAGGCTGAATACTCACGTCCATCCAGTTGCAATATATTTTCAAAATTTTTGAAATGTTAAAAACATAATAATGTAAACAATAGAGCATTCATCACATCTAAAAGGCATTTATCGTGTTTTGCATTACAAAAAGAAAAATATATATACGGTGACATTTCATTAAGTTTTTATTTTCAAATAAATTTGGTTTTCACATTAGAAATTCTTGACAAAATATTCACACAAATGTAATATTTCGATTGTCTCACTTATAGGGTACTTACAATACACTTGCGATTTTGCCCGTGTGTAATGCCCTGTATAGTGGCACAACTCGTGGAAGAACTTGACAGATTTCCATACACATTTTTGTTGAATTTGACTTCCATTGTCGTCCACCAAAAGTTATAAATAAATGGCCTTTGGATTCATTCTGTGGGAACAATATTTTTAGTGAAGTATTTCTAAAACATATTTCAAATAAGTATTAACACAAACAAAACGGAGTAAGAAGTTTAATGATGCATCAAGAACACTGAACGCAAGCTTCCGCGGCCGGCAAGACAAAAAAAAAAAGAACGTCTCAAACCCAGAAGCCTAAAAATGACGCATCAAGAAACTTTAATTATTATTCTACTTATTAAATTATCTTATCGTTCTGTTCCTCGCGGGTGGATGATGGTATCTTAAGATAGTATGAAGAATGATAGAAGTAAAGGAATGGGACATGCAGCTGCTGCAGAGGTTTGAATTTGCCTGCTGTAGGAAAGGTAGGAAGGTTGTAATTTTAGAACGAAAGAGCAAAGGATAAAATCCAATTCCTTATGTAATGTTTCATCAGTAGAGACATGCAAAATTCGCGTTATCATTTGGTAGCAAACTAATCTTCACTTTCCTATTCATAACAGAGCATAATCTGCCTTTCTTTTGGCCAAGAACTTTTATGTGTTGTAAATTACGTGTGTTACGTCTTTACATAGATTCACCTCTCTACCGTGTAAGCATTCTCCGCGGCAAGTCACGATAATATCGGCCGTTGAGAGACGTCGAACAAGCCTATAGTCACTTTGAGTCTAGTCAGCTGAAAGAAAATAACGCGAATTTTGCACGTCTCTAATCATCAGATATTTGGAGAGCAGTCTAGTCCTAGCATGGTTTGGCATCCAAACTAGACTTACGATAAATATTAAAATCATCGCAGTTTACGAATACGATAAGTTTCGCAATTGCCTTTTCACAAATTAATTTGTGTTTGTAGTCTGTATTTGTCCGTGATGCACTAAGTCAGTCAACTTACAATGTGTACTTAGTGACATAAAAAGTGTGTGTACTAACGAAATTGACTTGTAGTCATTTTGTGTTTGAAAAGTACTACTTATAGGAAAGAAAAGTAATTTATATATATATATATATGGCAAAATCATTTAATAACTCCGAATTCATATTTTAAATTTTTAAATTATACCTCTTCTTATATTTGATTATTTATTTTTCTCCTTTATCGTATCATGCAGAAATAAACCTCAAAGAGTTGGTTTCGTAGTTTTGTGACTACTGGAAAAAATCTGTAAGGAATTGTCATTAGTCAAATCTTCAGGTGTGAATTGTAATTATACACTTTACGTTATGCCATGCCTTTAACCTGAACATTTACATGCATATGTAATGTAAGTATATAAATATTTGAGTTACACTTTTGGGATTCTAGTCATTTAATGGTAAAAACTTCTAAATGAGTTGTTCTTGACAACAAAATTTGAACATAATTTGGTACTTGAGATAACTTGGTACGACTAATATTTTTATGATGAATATTAACATTTATATTTATTCGGTGGAATACACATTTCTTAATGAGAAAGAGATCACTGTATTACTAACACACGTGCAAAGGCCTATGTAAAATGCGTTGATATATATATATATATATATATATATATATATATATATATATATATATATATATATATATGTAAAGGGATGTATACAAACTTATGTATGCATTAATGTATGTATTAACTGTATGCATGAAATTGATAGACGCCGTCACCATTTGACCGGTCACTATGAAAATATACACGTTTATGTTATTATTTATAGAGAAGCTTTTCGTGGTATACATTTTACTCTAATTCGCCAAACCGCCACCAAATGACACTGCAGCGCATCAACTTCTACGTCGTTCAACAGATCGCCATGGAAATTGGTATACGTAGATATCTGAACACGGATAATACTTACACGCTTTCCAATTACGTTATATGCCTATCGCTTGATTCAAATATCATAGTATATTGTATAGCACTTCGCAGGACGATGTCTACCGGGTTATTCGTGTGGCGCGTGTGTGCGTGTATGTGTGTGTGTATATATATGTCTGTGTGTATAAAGGCGCGAGCATAGTCTTTGTCAAATGTCAGTAGTTCCAATAAACAAGATATATACACATGTTCAGAGAAGTATCAGGAAGCTCAGCTTACAAATAGGGTAAACAGCTTAATTTTTCACAGACGTATTTATTAAACAACCGCTGTGGTATGATATATTCCTAACTATGGCAATAGCTGAGCAGGTGACCTACCAACCTGCCCGGTGATTAGCGCCCGATCTGAAAAGCTATCACCGCGGTCCAGCGAGCATCGCGAGTTAGTCTCCTGGGTGGCCGCCCCCTCGCCCCGCGTATAGATCTCTATAGGAGGGCATTATTTATAGAGGGTGCGTTTCGCCCCTAAATTACCCGCCCATGCCTCCCTTACCCCCCACGCTCCTGAGCCGGATAATAACACCGGAGGGGTTGGAGGGTGATTAATGGCGGCGTGGTTGTATCGGACGGTCACGACGGGGCCGGCCACTTACTGCATTGGCCTCCGTCGGAAGCGCGCCGCGCCCCGGAACAAAGTCATGCCGCCGACCACGCCTGTTGGATAACCCTTGCTGATCTTCCAGACCACAACACCTGCCGAGAAGAGTTCCTCTGGAGCTGCCGCAGAGCGACGACTAGTGATTTTCGCTAGCTGTCGTTCACTAAGACAAAGAGCGTTTTTGTCAGCCCCAACATTTTGTTAGAATACGGACGATCATGATTTGCACGCAACGAATTGTTGTGTGGTAAAATCAATATATGATTAAAACGAGATAAAGCACATCCTTCTTATTACAGAAGTACTATACAATCATAAATTTCATGCAAATATTTCTTGAAAACTCTTGAAAATTAGGGGCATAACACATATTTATACAAAAGTTATAAGAGTAGAAACGCGTAACAGAGTTTGTATCCGTGAATTACATGACGCTATGAATGTGTGCAGTGTGTGATGGAGTTCTAAAAAAAAAAAAAAAATGTTGTTGAATTATTTGGGGTGATCTGAAATTGTGTAAGAGGACACCGTTTTGATAATTTAAGTACAGCATGAACCAAACAAATAAAAGCCACGCTAGGTTTCAGTGTTTTTATTGTATGTCTACCAAGTTTTGTGGAATTCTGTTCATGGATCCTTTAGTATTTTTTTGACGGGGCATCCACACGTTCAAATACACACAGACCCATACATAGAACCACAGACTGGAAGGTGTTCTACTGAGCCTCGTTTGAACTTAGGAGAAACTGCTAAAATGAGCATACGTATTGAGAATTAACGGTCAATAATAGTACCTAGGTAAATAATATTTTTCAGATCAGAGATTAAGGTTTCTCTGCACTGAAAAATTTGTAATTTTATATCTGTACCAAACACTGACCACCTCTTACATATAACATTAATAGTAATTATCTACAGATATAATATTATTCTATTTCATAGTTTTTGTACAAGCGCGTGTCAAAGTACCGAATTTCACTAACTACCCAAAGTAAAAACTATTCAAACAATAGACGTACAAATCAAATTATTTAGAGTGAAGGTAAATGTATTAAGCTACTGAATGACATTCTCGTAATTTCACTTAAAAAGTGTTTGTATTAAAAATATTTTCGAGTGTACCCAAAATTTTGCATATCCTTGAGCAAAAGTATTAAAACAAATTTAACACGAAACAAAAAACGCGTTATTCTAATGCTTGATACGTTTACTTTCACTCTTAATTATTTTATTCGTATCGTTTGATTGTATTTAATTTGTGTAAGCAGCGAAAAAAGTCAAATCTCTATCTTTACACGCTCTTGTAAGAAAACTATAAAATGAATATTTGTGCGAAATTTCTATTAAAGTAATGTTTAAGAATTAGACAGTGTTTCGTACATTTACAAAATTAAGAATTTTTAGGTTTCTTTACTTGCCATAAATTAAAATATTTAGTGTTTTTATCCACAGTATTATGAGTGACGGATCATACGATAATAAATTACTTCTGAAGGAAAACCCAAGAGACTCATAATGTTGTAACATACTTTGAAAGTAATCTCTTTGTAGAAGTTAATCAGAACCAGGCGATTCAGGATATCCTTAAATGAAATAAAAAAAAAAACAAGCAATGATCATAGACACTAGATAAAAATGGAAACGGATGTAACGTATGATGTCTATTGTTGCAAGCCGCTAAGCAGCCAGACGAAGACGGAAGAAGATTACGGGCTATGAATCGGAAATGTCTCGCCCGACCAAACGGATCAATGCGACGGTCCGGCTGGCCAGTACAGCCTCCACATCAATTTTATTCATGGCGAACACCACTTCCGACTTACCACTAGCTTAACTTAAGTCAACTGGCTTCTAAAAAATACCTTAGTCTTAAGACCCGGGTTATTATTTATAATAGATCTACTATTTTGGTGGGTGGGGGTAAATTGCTTTTGAAATAAAAAATGAAGCAGGTATCGTAAAACTGTAACATTTGTTTTGTTTGTTATCAGTTTGTAGCCATTTTTAAGTATTACATTTAATTTTAAGCAAATTTTTTGCCAACCTTAAATTTTAATTACTTCAAGAATGAAGGAAAATTGAATTATTTTAGCCTTGTTTTAAAAAATAAGCACTAAACAAAATCAATTTCTAGAACGTATATATTGCAGTTTTACGATACATTAATTATTTTAATATTAAAATAATAATATCGCCAGAAACCGCGTAAATATGATCCTGTGAACTTTAGTATTTGTGTTACAACTACGCGCTCCACAAACTCGGAATATTCTGCATTCCCTCTCTGTTGTGATGCCATTTGCTATAGTCACTCAGTATTATAGAGCACCTGTGAAAGTATTAAAACATAATTCGTCTAGCAGTGTAATATTGACCATGCCTGTGGAGGGAGAGGTAAACTTCGGCAAGATACAAATTTTTCTAACCTAGTAGAACAACTAAAGGGGTCAAACTGTTTTGTGGGTAATACATTATAAATTGCAGTTATAACTTTAATAAATCACCTTTTATAAAATTATGACATAATATTGATGTTATATGCAGCTCTGACACTAATTTAAAGGTATGTGAAATATATTAAGTGTGTTGATTGCTTAAATGCTGGTAGAACAAATAAACAAATATTTTGTAAAATGAACCAGGCCTTCAAAACTGTTCACTTTTCATGATAGGCCTATTAAAAATGTCTTTATTGATATATGCAATTTTATACATGAATTATGTGTTCATCATTTGATATAACTCTTATGCAATTAAGGTATTACACTTTAAGTCGTTATTTAATATGTTATGTAAATTCTGTAAGAGATACAAAGGAGATTATATGTACTAACTACTTGGTGTGTTCGGAATTGGCTGTGAACTTTGTTGAGTTATGCAACCTGACAGATACAGTCAATATTTGAGTCGTTTATCTGCTGAGTGTATTCTGGCATGCAGATTAAAATTTACTTGTGAAAATTTGTAAGAGCTTCTATACCGAGCGTATATGTTTGAAGGTATACTGTAAAACGGTTAAACACAAACATACTTTAATTATAATTATTCAAGTTAAATTAAGAAATTCATATGAAGCTTTGAAAAATATACTTGCAACAGCCTTGACATACTGTCCTCGACATAAAAAATGAAAGCGTGATAAGATACGCAATATATAATTCATTCAATCAACTCACGATTATGCCCCTGAAATTCCGAGATTTCGTATGAAGTGTTAAATAAGTCTGAGAATTTGACACGTGAACATAACAAGGGTAAACGAAAACTAATTGAACATATAAATGTTATTTCTGAGTGATTTTCACAAAGGTGGGTGTGACAAAATGAATGGATTTGTTAGATACACGCCATTACTAACGAATGTAGTTGAATTGTAGAAATCACAAGCAACATTAGAGGACTTCACATGGGAAAATTATCAGCAACAATATTAAACAAACAAGCCAGGGGATTCCAGAAATGACTGTTGTCAACAAACATGTTACAAGTTGGGGCTAGGTACGTTAGGGGATGGAGGACTTTGATAAGAGAAAGAAAAAAAATAATGCTAACCTAATTTATTTTTAACTATACAAAAATTATGTCAATAATGATTAATCACAATTATAAAGATACATAAAAACTAATAACTAATACTTACGTACATGTTATAAAACTTATATAATATAAATAAGTTATCTGCACATGGAAAGTCTTTCTAATCACTCACAACGGTAGACCCAATGCACGTGCGCCGATGAACCTCTTGTGACTCAGAAAATCCTTAATCCCACTACTTGCTGAAATCGAACTCGCCATACACCCTCAAACACTTGCCGCAACCCAATACTTCACGCCAATCGTCACTATAACTTTAACTCACATCATGCACCTGCCAGCCTCTGTCGGAGCTCTCTTTTATATCCTTACTTTAAAGTCTCGAATTCTGTAGGCAAGTCTCTTGTTTCAAACATCCTTGAAGGGTGTTGCATCAGCGTCAAGCACCCCCCGCAAGATAGAGCACGAACAGGAATACTCTTCTAGACCATGATATTTCCTTCTGTTACCCGATATTGGGGTGCAGGTGGTCGTCACCGCACATGGGCGGTACAATGTACGCCGAACCTCTTCGCTCTTGTCGCTGCTATATCAGCTTAAACTGCTGTGCAGGTTGTTGCTGTGGCGTCACTCAAGGTAATAGGAGCCGTTCAGAGCACACGGGGGTATTTTAGCTCTGCAATCACGGTATCTTCTATCGACGCTCAGCCAGATAGTCGTGGTGCCACTGGGTCGGTGGGGGAGGGGGTATACCTTAGCTCTACCGCCACTGTATCTTACTACACCGTACAGCCAGATAGTCGCAACCCGCAATAATACAAATAATTTCGAAATATGAATTAGTCGGTGTAATATAGCGGAAACAAAAGAAAATTAATAAAAAAAATAAACGAAAAAGGAAAATTCAAACAGGTACGTACCAAACACGGTGCATGGCAGTGACGCACAAAATACAACGTGGACTTCATAAATTAACACTGAAACACTGCAACACTGCAACATTGACGGTCGTACAGAAGACAAAATACAAGTCAGTCTGCTGATGTTCCACAGATTGTCAGCACACCCGAAGATGGAAGGAGATACCAGTTCCAGAAACATTGCATCTGTTGTCGTCGAAAAGGGCTGAAATGTATCCCCTTGGAAAGATAACCTTTCAGACTTTTGGTGGCAGTAGTGTAGCTGGGTATAAACTGGAAAGCTATCCTTTCCGATTTATTAAAATGTTTTAGTTTTAATGCCAATACAGACTGGACAGATCTTCTCTCGGAAAGGATACCTTCCAGGATTATTTGTACTATACCACAGTAGTAAATTAACTGGAAAAGTAACCTTTCAGATTTCTTCAAATGTTTCAATTTTAATGCTAATACGGATTGGAAAGATATCTGCTCGGAAAGGTTACCTTCCTGGATTTTCTGTGTAACGTCACAATCAATTGAAAATAAGCTGGATAGGTAAACTTTCCAAAATTTTAGAACTCGTCTTATTTTGTGCTATAAAATCCTGAAAGATATCCCCTTAGAAAAGTAGCCTTTCCAGTTTGCGACATGTTTGTGCTCGCTCACAAAATCCTGAAAGGTATCCCCTCTGGAAACATATCCCAAAATGGCTGCCAGGCAACTGATGTATCGATACAATCACCTATACAGTGCCTCAGTTTCATACTAGGTGGAACTGGCAGGTAGAGTTCACAAAATACCTTTGCAAAATAACCGCGTGCGTAGCATAATATTTTTAATTTTTCTTCTCAGTACACTGATAATATGTATCTGATTTTGTTCTATTAAAATTATGTAAGTTGTCCCCTTACAAAGGTAACCTTTCCAGTTTGCAACATAGTTGTGCACTCTCACAAAATCCTAAAAGGTATCCCCACTGGTAACATATCCCAAAATGGCTGCCAGACAACTGGTCTATCATAACAAGTACCTATGTAGTTCCTCAGTTTCTCACTAGGTTGCACTGCCAGGCGAAACACAGCTGGGAGCAGCACACGTTTTCGTTCTGCATGTGGTCCAGTTGTTAAAATAATATTAAAGACGAGAAACTGTGGAATATGTAGCACATAATAAAAATGTATTTGTGTCGTTGTGTAAAATATGCTGATATGCGGCCTCACGAAGTAAACACGTCAGTAAAAAGACCTTATCCACAATTTTCCATTTGAAAAATGTTACCTTATTAGTTCTACCCCCTTATACAATTTCATAGAACAGGTCTACATAAATAATCAAACTCTGTACCTCGTACATTTCGTGGACAAAGATAGAACATAAGTTGTAATTAACAAATCGCTAATAACCTATAATGGTACCTATCCGAATAGGGATTTCCTATTTCGTGAAAATTAATGATAATGTCAGTTCTCAATTTCTACACTTAGAGGCTGAGGAAAGTTTCATTAAATTAATTTTTTAACTACTGTGATAATGTTTATTGCACGGACATTTTGTGTACACACTGAAAAAAAAACGTAGCAAAATAAAATAACGTTTTGATCGTGATGAGTGAGGTGGATTTCGACGAGTGAAAGGATAGTGCTCGTGACCGTCAATGCTATTTTTCCGAGTATAGGCATACATAATGAAGAAAAAAATTTTTTATTATTTTATTTAGACACTATAAAGTTCAGAAATATATTCCTGTTTTTTTTTTTGCGTTAAGATTGTCTCGTTGCATGGCTTTACATTGCGCGAGGTTAGAATTTAAACGGTAATTCAAATTACTATTATTTTATTGATAATAATGTACCTACGCATATTTTCAGATGTTGGCTAAATTATAGAAAATTAAAGGAAATAATGATGATTGAATGGGTTCGTTATGTGGGGATAATAAAATAGCTGTAGGATAAGCTGCCATATGTGCTCGTGACTACCAGACCACGTGTCAAACATTTTTAATTTTCGTTATTGTCATTTACAATTTAAAGGCGTATTTATAAAGTAATGTGTAAACATTCTACTACGTATTTTTATACTATATACATGTGTCCAGTTAATTTTTGGCAGTAATTCTCTCTCACACAATGCCTATGTATAATGAATCCAAGCTGCTATCAATATCCCGTAAATGTGTGAATTTACCACCAAATATCAGCCAGTTTGCTTCGCACAATAACGAATCAGACAAAGCCATGATCTATGGAGAGCTAACAGAAGTGTTAAAATGACCCCTCCTGACAGGGTTGCCAGATCTTAGGCCGCGGCCTTCTACTAAATATGGCTATGACACTGTATATCACGGCATTATTGTATTTTTATTTGGATTTCAATCACGCCGTATTTAAATTAAAACTGTTAACAAACGTTGGGTACAACAGAGTATAGATGTAGTTCTAAACTTGAATATAAACAAATAAAGAGCAAATAATGGAATGTTTTAGAATTTGTAAATTGCCCTAGGAGTGTGAGCTATAAAGGCAGTTTCTTTATTTCCTTATAAATGACTCCTTTATATGGTAAACCGGTGTTCTGTCCCTTTCTTGCTCATGTTTCACTGGCGAATTTGACAGTTAGCAACGTTAATCATGGTTAGCTGAAGCAATCAGAAATATCAGTTTGTAACGACAAATGTCGGGTCACCATTTTCCATTGCTGTTACAGAATCACGTCTTTGGTACGCTCTCCTCGGTGCATAGCGCGAATTTCGGTAACTGATATCTACCGTAACTTGTAGTTTCGCGAGTAACGAGTCACAAAATACAGCTGCAGGTCAGTAACGGCGAACTTTTCCCAGACAACGGTTATCTGTTATAATAAAGACATGGCTAATTTCGCAAGATACCGAAAGAATATCGGGAAAAAAATTCCACGCCACCAACGGCGTGTTAACATTTTCAAAATTAAACATAGTTTAACACAAATATACTTCAACTTAGTAGTAGTAATATATTTGTTTCCGAATAACATCATAGTGTGTATAGTAAGGTATTATTTTAAATCTTCTGGTGAACGCAAACGTGAGTTTTTACATTGCGCAAACAGACATCGGCGATTACAAATGATTTGGATCGTAAAATGTCTAGACGCAAGAGTCCAATTTTTCTTTGTTTCTTCTTTGTGTATTTTATCAACAAAATGTAATATATCCGTGCGATAGTTACTGAATTCCGTTGTAGTCCTGCACAAAAAAAAATTATGCAAATAGTGAGTGGTAACTGATACCGTAAACGTGCAATCGCATTGCCACAATAGTACAGTATAGGCAGGAGGCAGCGACAGAGCATGTTTTGTTGCCAGTGTCACAAGGCGATTCCGGTTACATCCCGGGAGATAACGCTTTCAGATTATTTTGCCTGTTTAGGAATCATACCGGCAAATGCGATTAGTCTGCGGTTTTTTTAACAATGAGAGTTTGGAAATTAAAAATTATTTAGCATCCCCGTATTATGAGTAGGTGGATATAAGAATACAAATATAGTAATTTCGTAATTCATATTTTATAATTTAAGAAAATAAGGGATAATGTATCCAGATACTCCCGCGTATTGGCTGGTGGAGCCGCACCACAACGTAAAAATGCTACAATGCCAAATGTACCACAGCACCAAAACCCTAACATCGAATACTAAATTGACCAAAACGCTGAAGGTCAAATAGCTGCTGTGTACCACAACGCTGAAAAACATCAACGCCGAAAAATTTCATTGCAGGAGTGCCACAAAAACAAGCTCAGAAGGAGATCACTAAATATATTTAAATAAATTCTTATACGCAAAAACGCCGAATCCACAATATGATCATAACGCCAAATCCACTATATATCACCGATTCCACAATATGCCCATAGCGCAGAAACTCTATTGTGACCATAACACCGAATACAGATTTGACCATAATTCTATATTTAAAAAAAAATAAAATATATATAGTCTATATATATATATATATATAGTCTATATATATATATATATATATATATATATATATATATATAGGTATTGATAAAATGTAAAAAAAAAAGTTCGAAAATCTTCTTTCTAACACAAAAATTACTTAGTGATTGTCAGCCAACAAGGACCGAATTGAAGGGCTCTTAAACGTTAATAGTTAAACTTTATTGTTCAATCGAAGGAAATTGAAATATAAGATTTTTAATGAAGAAAAAAACCTCATAATTTATATAGTGGTTTGAGACATTTAGGGGGCGTTTCAGACGGTGCGCAACAAGTTTCAAGAGTTCCACCAACCAGAAACCGCAGAATCGGCAGCTAGTACGTCCTTTCTTGCCTCCCTGTTTCCGTGCCTCGTAAATGCAAATCACGCAGAAATCTTAACTTTTAAGTTATTGAGGAACGATGAGGGGAATACACGATGTGAATATGGAAAAAAACACCGGAAATGAAGGGCAGGGTAGTTAAGAGTTCCTCGAGAAAACCACCGACCTGGACGTCGTCTCGATACGGTACCCACGAGCGAAAATTCGGGAGAGAATGTCCAGGGAATCGAACCCGGATTGCTTTGGAAGGAGACGAGCGTAATAACCAACGCGGCCCCAAATGCGCTTATCGTACGCACGTTAGAGCTTTATTTCTATAGAAATATATAAGACATGAAAATAGGAAAGCAATCATACGTTCCATTGCTTTGATTTTAAATTATTCTTGCAGTTGAAGGACGTTAAGAATTCAAAAATTTCTTGGGAGATAGGCCCTACTTCATTCCAATGAAGGATATGTCAGAACAAATTATAACTTTTCTTGGATTGTTCTTTATTTCTGTGCTTTCGTAAGTAACTTATATTATGTATTTTCTGTGATGTATAATTTTTATGCAATGGCGTACATCCTTTCCTTTCTTATTAAACGTGTAAATTTTACTTATGTTTGTTTCAAGAGATCGTATTTTGACGTATATGTTTTCTTCAGTGTAACTGTTCTTACACGTGATGTAAGAGTTAAAATATTATTTATTTTTAATCGGTTGCTCGCCACATTTGAAAATGGTTTATTATACGTGAAGGCGAAGGATCTGTGCACATGAAATAATCCATTAAAATAAGATAGAAAAGATGATGCAGAAAATATATGGAAATTAATGACGTTGGTAATACGTCGTCACTCACTATGTACCTACATCGTAACCATTCAAATGTAATAACATGCGTACTAACTTAGTTTAAAATTTTAATTATTTTTTCCAACAGTGTGAAAATATTGTACATATCACAACTATTTCTGTTTAACGGTTATTCCACACTAAATAAAAGAGGAAAAATAAAAAAAAAAAGACTTCATTGTACTATTAGCGTCTTCCGTTTATGAAATAATATTACTTCATTCTAATTAGGCCTACTATTGAAGCATAACCTAGAACGTCTCACGCTTAGATTACAATACAGTTATATGAGCAATCGCGCTCTCTTTTCAACGCACGGAAATTGCCATAAGTACTGTCCTTGTTTCGGCGCGCGCTGTTGCTAAAAATCCAAAATTTTAAAATTGTAACTTTTATCTTAAAATTATCGCATATTGTACAGCATCAAAACATGAATCGGATGATATAATTTATTCGTCATTTCCACAATTCTAAAGGTTTTAAAAAATTCGAAAGCAAAAATTTTGTATTTAACTGTTTTAATATTTTATTAAATATAACACGCCTTAACTAAATAATTAATAACAGAATCGTATTCAATTACTTAAGGTGTGTGACTTCATATCTGGACGCCAACAAAAATAATACAAGACTAAAAATGTTCTTTTTTAATTGAATAGGAAATTTTTCTAGCCTTATATGCGTTTCAGTACAGAATGAAACATTAACAAGTTGGTCAACGAGAAACCTTTTTATAATTGAGGTTAGATGGGGAATGAAAGCGAGAAATTGTTCCTGAGCTACAATTATTTTAAAAACAACACCACTGCAATAGGTTGGACCAATCTCTTGTTTAGAGCGTGAAATATGTTGCGTATTAGGTTAACGCACTCGCCCTGCAAACCAAGTCATCTGCCGGGCGCTCGAAGTTCCGTTATCTTCACTGTCTTGTGTGGTTCTGTCAGGATAGGATAGTAAATAACATACTGTCTTCCTTTAGTAAGCAGATTTTTTTTTTCATCACGTATCTTAAACTGGAGTGGACCGGTGTCTCTCGACGATGTTATTTGTTTTGCCCAGTGACTGATTTTGGGACACATGTATTTGTATGGAAGAGGTAAAATACTGAAAATATACAATATAGATGACCACGAGGGAGGCAACACAATATTGTGTTGAACATGTTCCAATATTTTGAAATACGTACTATTAACGTAATTAAGAACACTTTCAAAGTAACTAGCAGTTCCAAACGAACTCATAGGAAGAGGCAACAGCAACATGGTACCTTTAACACTAACCGGCAAAGTTTAAACAGAAAATAAAAAAATGCTCGAAACTAAAAGTAAGGCCATAATATAAAATTTCTGCTTCTTGTGCAATAGTTTCTTTTTTGTTTATTGAAAATGCATAGTAATAAACTAAATCAAAACTGATTACATAAATTTAATTCCAAACAATATGGGTACTAATTTGAATCAACCAAATATTAAAATTAACAACATACAAATTTATGGAAATTATACAATTTCTGGGCGTTTACACAGATCGTAAGTTAAATTGAATACAACAAAATATGATAAGTAGAAAGGAACAAAAAGTGATTTAAACGTTAGTTACTATAGGCACAGTTATGTATGAAACAAGTTTTAACATTATGGGTGTTAGATTATATAATAGAATAGCAGTACGCCGGTGGCTTTGATCGCGTGTATTACTCAGAGCAGATAACACTTTGAACACAAGGTAGGCTGTTCAGTCATCAAGCATTAGAATTACAAATATGCTAGTTTAACTAACTTTGCAGCAGGATAAGTAACCATAGCGTAACCATGCGTAAAGCAGTTTTAAGTTAAGTTAAGGTACTCTATCCATTTTAAGGTTGCAGCTAATTCATCCATGTGAATGACAATAAAATGTTTGCACAGTGTAAATTTCATTTGAAATATTGAAAAATACAATGTAACTGTGCTACGGCACAATCACAATGCGAGGGATCAAATATGTAATTCAATTACTTTGATATATTTCCTTAGCAATTTTGATTTGTGCTGCAATCTTAGATTGGACAGAGTATAACAGCGACTTCGTCACAGCAAAGTTGACGTTGTGAGGTAATTACAGACTGTTAAATGTAAGAGGTTAATCGAATGATATACATAGTTTATGTGGTATATACACTGATTTCTCTCGAGCACAACCATTGTTGGTGGTGCCCTCAATAACATACTAGTTTTTCAAAACCTTCACTTGTAGTTAAGTGGTGGAATTTCGGCGGGATAATATTGCGCTGAAATACAAACGTATTTAGTGCCCCAACCTTGAGGTTAGTGAGCTTGTACATGTGGGCTGACGCTGTCGAGGAACTTCAGTAGATGGCGGACTGCATAATCTAATTTCATCACTTTTGAACGACTTCATCCAAATGAAACTAATTTCACCTGCCTTGCAGTTTTTTTTTGTGTCGGACTTGCACGTTTGAACAGCCTTTGAAGAGAATTTCAGCCCAGAATCTCCTAACAATAGATCGGAGCTACATACAACTGCGCCACATAATGTCTAAATTATTCATAAATCTACTTTAAAAAATGAAGTATTAATTTCCTAGACTCGTCGAGGTTGTACAACACCGCGTCTCGATAGAGCTGTAGAATGAAATCCTGTGCAATTTAGTTCTTACCGGTCGTACTTGCTTTTCGGCTCGTCTCCCTTGTCAAAGTTCTCATATAAAGTTTAATTTTTAATTAAATTATCTAAAAAAATTTAAAAATCTTGCATTTCTTTGTTTAGATACTTAAGTGAGCATCATTCTAGTGCGGATACTATCTCAATATCTCTATTGGTTAGATATTTATCATCGGCTGATATAAAACAATTTTTATGATCTTTTAATCCTTTTAGTTGTCGAATTTCGAAAAATCTTAATTACCCATATTGAATATTTATTCAAGTATCAAAGTGAAATGAAAATCACTACGATAGCTCATTCAGTCAAAGCATAATCAATTTTTCATTAAAAATAATATATCACTCCTGTACAGTACTGAGAGTTCGAATTTTGAAAAATTTTAAAACATTTTTACGGGCATTTGCGTAATCATTATCCTGAAGGAAAAATAATCTGAACAACCCGTTCGGTTCCAGATATATCGACAGTTAATTAAAACACATTTCTTCACTTTTCAACCCTTTTCACGACCTTAGGTGTGGAATTCCGAAAATTCCTTAAATTCCTTTTCAGGTATTTGAGTAAGCATCAATATTAAACAAAAATCATGTATCTATATAAAAATCAATGGGATCTAGGTATATTTATATCGATTGTGAATCAAAATCATATTTTACCCTTTTTTTAACCTCTTTGGAGCCAAATTCAGAAAATATATTTTAATTGTATTTGGGATATTTACAAAAGCATCAATCTAAAGCAAAGAGCGCCTCGATATATCGGTGGGTTCGATATATATTGAGGAATAATCGAAAACATATTTCACGAATTTTCACCCCCTTAATTAAAGCATTTCGAAACGTCTTGGAGTCCTGTCATAGATATTTGTATACGTAACCAATTTAAGTAAAAATTATGACGATAGTCAATTGGGTTTCAGTGATAAGACGATTCATAAAGAACACATCTTTCCCTTTATACTGCTGAGGGGTCACATTTCGAAAAATCCTAAAACTGTTTTTTGGGTATTTACGTAAGCAACATATTGAAGTGAACCCCCTTAAATGTTGAATTTCAAAAAATCGTTAAATTTGCTAATATGCATTTTTATGTGCTTCCTATTGATGTAAAATTCATGATGATAGGCCGTCTGGTTTGAGCTCTATCGACATTTCTTCGGAAATACTTTTCACCCCTTTTAATACATTTAGAGGACGAATTTCGAAAAATCTTGTCTTAGTGCTTGCTTACGACCTGAAGGGAAATCACAAAAAAATTTCACGATTCTAGGTCGAGTGGTTTGAGCTTCAGTTCTTATGTCAGCAGTCAGTCAGTCAGTGTTCTCATATATGTGTGTGTGTGTGTGTGTGTGTGTGTATATATATATATATATATATATATATATATATATATATATATACACAACTAAATTTGAAAGAGTTCTTCTTGATGCATGTCTAATGTTGATCTGTATATTTATTTCTAAATGTTTAATATATTAACCCATGACATTGTTATATTTATGTAATTTTAATATACGCATGCCGAATTGTACTGAATTGTCATAGTGAGATGTAGTTTTTGTTTCTCTAAGACAGATCGTATGCTGCAAAATATATACACGTATAATTAATATATTGTGTATGTAGTTAACTGGTCAACAGGATGCAATATAAATTAATCAAAAAGTCTAAACTGGAGCAAGTACAAAACTATCTGTCACACAGTTTATTTACAGGGTTTTTACTGCTTCTTATATTTATTTCGTAATAAAAAATTACCTGGTTTCGGCTAATTAGTTCTTTGTATAATTCCGTTAAAGTATGCAATCAGCTTCAACTTTATGCATTTGTCTCGAAATATTGATATAGTAATAGCAAAACAAATATAACCAATACTGAAAGTCAAATTTCTAATCTGTTCTCTTATTTAGGCCTAAAATATATAAGTGTCACAAAAGTAGTGGAAATAAGGGATCGTACGTAATGGGGTATGGAAAGGAACAATGTCGAGCGGACGACTGGAATGCTCTTTAGTCAGTAAATTCTGAACAACTCATCAAATTTCGATGAGATTTTTTTTGCCGGGTAGATTTTTTTATCAGCTCGACATCGTACCTTGCCACATCTCTTAAAATGACATCACGGCCAAAGGTTTAAACTCTTTTGTTTTATAATAAAATTGCTCTCATTTTATATGCAATTTTAACAAAAGGTAGTTACGAAAACAGTCAGATTTCCCATTTTCTACACGACATTTGGATTTCCGTCATCGATTTCATAATCAACCCCATTCTTGTCTTCAGACAGACGTTACTCCTATGGACGAAATCTCACGTTTAATCGGGGTTGCTATAATTATTAGCAGGTACGTGAGAGTAATTGTTTCTTACAAATTGCCTGTTACTATTAATCTCATAAATTCATATCAGTGGGTTACGTTACTGTTTCTTACTTTAAATATAAAAATTGTATTAAAAACATATTATTAAACGTAATCTTATACACATTACAATGATATCAATTTAAAAATATGAAATGCAATATTTTATTAGTCAAAATTATCAAGTCGTACATCTCCCGAACTTCGTAACGCGGCTGCGATTTGTCAAAAGCGTGCACCATAAGCCATGTACTGCAATGTAAGGTTGGGACGCTCTATAAATTACAGTGAGTGAAATTTCAATGTCAGTTCACTGGCTAATCCGTTCTTTCGTTTATGATGACTAATAAAACTGTGAAAAAAAATGTTAGAAGCTTAATTGTTTACTTCATTACTCTGTTTAATTGGTACAAATCTGAGATATTAAAACAAGTATTTTTTTAAAGTATTTTAAGAAGGAAAGCCATACGCACACATAATGCACTAGTCACAAGACTCATTATAGTAATAGTAATTTAATTAAAGCAGTCAACAGTAGGAAATAATGCCAATTTTTGTCCCACGTATGCAACTAGGCATAGTTATATATTTTATTTTATAAGAAACAATGTTGAAATGAAATACACTGATATTATATGAAACAATGCTGCCTTCATACAATTAAGTGTAAAATCACTATTAATTTTTCGTAGTCTACTAGCGGATATATAATTTTATTTTTCGACGATTAGGGTCCAGATTAGAGGATTTGTTTTCCCAGTTGTTTCAAATAGTGTAGTTTCATTTAACTGAAGCGAACAAAAGCTATCTACAGATTCCCGATTGAGAAGTTTCTACAGATTAAGTCAGTGAAAAGTCATTATGAACTTGTGAACATTCGTCTATTTCAATTAATTGTGTACATGTACTGTATACAGTCCACACAATGCCACTAAATATAGTCAATTTAACTTTAACACTTCGGTTTCACACTACTTAAATCTACATAGTATATACTAGCTCAGTATGTCCAGACTGAACACGTACAATAACAAAGGTACTAAATCTTTGATGTTATTGTTTTCAAAACCCGTTCACACTTTTAATAAAATTGGAATATAAGTCTACTTGTTATAGTATTGTTTTCGAGCATTCCAATTTTCAGTTGGGAATCTGCAAAGTCACATAATTGCTATTACTCGTGACAAATTGCAGCAAAATATTTCAATAAATTTTCCTCGACCTTTCATTTATCAACATTTATAATAAGCTTCATTTATTCAGAAAATGCATTGTTTTTGTTTAATTGGATTATAGCCTACATGAGTACTGGTACTAAATGGGCAAGTGACAAAATTTAAATATTTATTTTACAGGAATGTGCATTATTTATTTATTTATTTATTTTATTTGAAGTGCCATCCAATAGCTGCAATGCCTTAGTAGAGGAACACTTTTAAGGCCTCGCTCCTTAGTTTTGCAGTCGTTTTGAAAATATATTATTTTAACGCAAATTAATACCTTGTATCAAAAATTCATTCTTACAGTTTTAAAACTTAAACATCATCGTTTGTATCTGAATTTTTCTGTTGCATTACACAAAACGGATTTTTTTTTTTTTTTTAATTTTATCTTTGAAATATCACATATTTTTCTGTCAAAATAAACCAAAAAGCAAAATAATTTTTAGCTAGCAAACGGTACATTATTTTCAAAAACCGCTCTGCCAGAATAGTGTATCGTGTGACTGTACATAGTCTTGACTTTTTTCAAAGCGTTTGGTTAAAAAAAATATTCGAGTTATTTGCAATTGTTTGAAATAAATGGAAGACCGTGGAATTGAGGAACGGAGGGAAGGAATCGCCCATGGCCTATGACAAGGAGCCATCCTTGCATTGCCCTGGAGTGATTTTGGGAAACCACGGAAAACCTATATCATGATGGCCGGACCTGCGAGTCCAACATGTTATCGTTGTGCCACTCTCGCTTGGTGCTTGCTGTTGGAAAATTAAAATGTAAATAAATTATTTAACATAGGCTACCGTATATAAATTTAGTTATTAATGTTATTGCTTTACAAACATAAAATTATGACACTTTTATTTAAGATATTAATTTTCATGTCATGTTAAATATTATGTAATTTGCGCGATAGTGATATGTTATTATTCCACAAGTTTATCAGAAATAAACAAAATTTTGATAATATACTTCATATTCCTTCACAACATAGAATATTAAAAGCAATATGTTAACAAATTCTGAAATTATGGATAAAGATGTTGAACTATTAATGCACATTTAAGATGTAAATTTGTATTTGTTAAATTTAATTAATTCTGTATTGAAGCGTTTACAGGAAAATATAATTTTTGCATTAATGAATGGCAATTTTAGAGCTTCTTTTTATCTTCTGCTATAAGTAAAGTAAATTACATGAAAACAATTCATGTTTGGCCACATGGACCGGCAAAAATTGTTTTCTTACTGGCAGTGAACCAGAATAATAAGAACAATATTAATTTTCATTGGTGACAAGCGAAAATGACTGTGTAATATGAGTTGCAGAACACCATGTAATTTACCGGGTCTGGCAAGTAATGATGTTTACGTGTGTGTTGTGTGATCATCTGGCTGCTGGCAGACGCAGGACAATGAAGTGTGCTGTAGAAATGTCTGTATGGTGATTCATGCACAGCCTGGCTTATCAGCCGCAACTGTTTCCATCCCAAAACAAAATCTACACTGTATTTAAAAATAGAATTCCTGTGTATGAATGGCACTAAGACGTGCTCTACACACGGACGTGTAATACACCTGATACAAAACACGCGAACTGAAAGAGCAAACGAGATGAAACTAATCTCTTGTTCTATAGCTTACGGGAACATCCTGATGTGTTGGGTTGACGGGCAGGGTGTGGATAAGACCGCGCTTCCCTAGAAGCGGTACAAACAACTTGTTTTCCAAAAGCAATAGGTCACTGCTAGTCAGTAGCTTGTCGGACGCTATTGAATGACGAGTCAAAATATCGTGGCGGTGTAAAGTAAGAAAGATGCTAATGAAGGGAAATTAAAATATTTCATATCTCAACCGAATCTTTAGGTGTCAGAATATACAGGAATTTCTGTAGAAAGTGTTACCAAGGTTCGTAAAGAAGGTACCAACGCTGGAAACTATTGACTATAAGAATGTAATGCTAAATTGACAAAAAATTAAAAGAAACCGAGATATTCAAAAATATATTTAAACTGTGTTAAATTATATATGTAGGCTTATGCACATGTGCCGAAAGGTTCATGAAATGTCTACCGGTTTCTCATATACTGCAGTAAAAAGGTTTATTCTTTAACTTGACAGTGTGTTCTTAGAAACTAAAATTTTAACAACTAACATGTTCGGAATTGGTAGTAAGAGTTTCGCTGGGTAGGGGATGGATGATGACCTTGTTGACTGCAAGTAGCCTTCCCCCTCCCTTCCCTGGCAAACCACAAATCCCGCATTCCTGAGCCATGCCTTCGCTTGAAACATGCATTCTCCTTATCTCCGGCTATTTTTAAACTTCATACAATACAAAACCTCACTATACAATTGTGTAAATAACTAGAGAATATTCACCTTCAGTAATTTACCGTAGGCTATAACATAGTAATTATGCACAACTTAGTATTTTAGTATACTGAACTGTTAATTTTTTTAATATTTACAAATGTATACTCTCGTAGTTAAAATACAAATTATACCTATTATTGTTACAGTTAAAATAAAACAGGCAATGCTGTTTTCATATTGACTGCATATAGGTACCACACTCATCTGCGCGAGTGTGAAATAAGTGAATGTGAGTGAAGACATTTTGGTGAACGCTTAACATCGAAGTCTTTAGTGTTGGTGAGGGGTGATATGAGGTGAGTATTGAGCAGCGCTGGAATAAATGGGAGGGGCAAATAGGACATCAAATTACAAATTTTACACATTTGCTTACGGAAATAAGTCAATCATCTGACCAAGCCACGAACAAGCGGACACGCAGTGCAAAAATTAACTATAACTACTATCGAATTGCTCAAGAGTCCATTAGAAAAAGCGTTCAAAGCTTGGCTGTCATTTCAAATCCAATCCACGTGAATCCTTGGTGTCTGGCAATGAAAAGCGTATCGGAAGAACACAATTTTTTATGAAACTATAGGAAACGTGAGTTCGCGCGGTTTATCTATGAAAAGAACATCCGCTTCAGACGATTACCGTTAGTTACTTACAAGACAACATATGTATTCGAAACACCTTTTTAGGGGTCATTAAAACCACAAAAAACTACGTTTCAAATTGCTATAGCGGAAAATATACTAATAGGGTACGTATGAAACTATTTCAATACGTACTGTGTTTTTTTACCGCTAAAATCATTAAAATATATGTTTTCGCTTTAGCTTAACTTGTACCTTCATGAGAAAACACAATTTTCTAATAAAATTAAAATCCTTGAACCTACAGCAACGTCATTTAATATGAATACATAAAAGTATGATACCTAGCTACTCACAGTATAAATTAGTGATGTTCAGTCATGATTTTTTATTTATGTAATATTTTCACTTCAACTTTACCTAACATAGATTAGACCTAGGTACTACAAAGCAATGGGCGAGCAGTATAAAGAAACAAGGTCAATGACAACAAAACGCGTGTACGCAATCCTAAATAAATATAGCCACTTTTCAAAATTAAGTAATTCCTTAGGGGCGTGTGTTATTTCTACAGACGAGCTTGCAATGACCAAGTGACTCGTTCAATATGAATCTACTTGACGGAAATAATTCCAACTTGTATAAATTAGTGCACTTGTTTACAAGTTTTGTAGCATAAAGACATAATGGTAGTGGTGTAATATGGCCTGTAATTGCTTCAAATTCCCGGTTATTATTCAATTAGTCAAAATAATATCTGCAATTTTTGTAGGCACCTACGTACACTATAAACTGAAAAAAAAAAAATTAACATTGTTTGTTAAACGTGTATTGTACCGCTATTTCTAATGTGAGGACAATAGTTTATAAAATATAACAATTTATTATGAGTTCTAATTTAACACACTCATACACGTCCTCTACTGACGTTGTGATGATGCGGAATATTTCTCGTAATTATTTTTTTTTTAAGTTAGTCCGATATTTACCGCTTCTCAAATTGAAGTATTATACCACGTGTACTTAAAATTGAATTCTTATAATAATTAGCAATAAACATGCGCTGTTACAACAAGTCACGTACGAACAGCGTATTTTTCCACATAGAAAAATGGCCGCGTGCATGTATTCGCATTGGAGACGACTCAGGTAGCGTATAAGTATAATATTGTTATATTTTAAAAGAACAGTGACCCAGACATTGCATTTTTATCACTTGGTAATTGTATCGACATGGTCAAGAAGTGGCAGAAATCAAGCGAGGACTTCCGCGTTTGACGTCAATGCAACCTCTTCATACTCGTAAGCAAACAAATGGTTCAGTGACCGTTAATGCAGTGCAGAATGAAATGCACGGTATGGCAGAAAAAAGTGTTCATTATATTTGTTTCTTCTACTGTATGACACAAACAGGTACCGGTCCACCTGTTTATCAGACGCGAATAGCACTGCTTCGAGCGGTGCTTTACATCTCCAATATACTAGTAGCCGACAGCACGCGCCATGTAAGTTGGCGGGTAACGAGCTGGAATGTGTTGCATATAATATTACTACCGTTTTAAATTCCAATGGATAATTAACATAGGTAGATTTCATTCCGGTATTTAAAGGCTACTAGGTGTTTTGCTGCGGCCTGCTGTTTGAATTCTCTGAATGTGCCCTTCACTCAGTAGCTGCCACTCGCCGTCTAAGCTGGCGCGGAGTGTTCTCGTACCGATATATAACTTGTCTGGCAACCATTTGTGGTATAAGTTTCTAGAGAGAATAACTTCCAGGATTCTATTCTCACAAAATAAGATACATGTTATCGTTTCACCGAGAAGACAATTTAAAATGTTACTCTACATAGGCGGTTATTTTCCTAAGTTATTCTGTGAACACTACCTATCGTACCACCTAGTGAGAAACTGAGAAAATATAGAGGTACTTGTAACGATAAATCAGTTGTCTGGCAGCCATTTTTTATATATTTCCAGTGGGGGTACCTTTCAGGATTTTGTGAGCGTACACAACCATGTTGCAAACTGGAAAGGTTACCTTTCTGAGGGGATACCTTTCAGGACACTATAGCACAAAATAAGACACATTTTAAAAAATTGGAAAATGTTACCTATCCAGTTTATTTTCATTTGTGACATTGCACAGAAAATCCTGAAGTGTAACCTTCCCGAGGGTATATCTTTCCAGTCCGTATTGCATTAAAATTAAAACATTTTAATAAATCGGGAAGGTTACCTTTCCATTAAATTTACTGCTGTGGCATTGTGCAGAAAATCCTGAAATGTATCCTTTCCGAGGGGATATATTTCCAGTCCGTGCTGGCATTAAAACTAAAACATTTTAAGAAACTGGAAAGGAGGATACCTTTCCAGTTTCTAACCAGCTACACTACTACTATCAAAAGTTTGAAAGGTTACCTACCATGGAGGTACAATTCGGTCGCCCCGTCGAAAATAGCCTACTCTTATCGTCTGTGTGGTTTTAACTGCACAGTGAAAATATTTTTAAAGCAACATACTTTTTATATCGAAGAATCTCAACATTGTTTCGTCACAAGTACAACATAAATTTACCTAATTTTTGGTACCAATAAACATAACAGATTTGAGCTCTTTCTATCCAAGCTATCACCAATTTTGTTATGAAAAATAATTATTTGCGGACGAACGGTACATTATTTTTTTAATCGCCTACATAGGATTGTGCATCGCATTAATGCTCTTAGTCTTACATAAAAAATGTTTTAAATTTTTGCACCAATGTAAAAAAGGAAAACTACATATCTGTTATGTTTGAAGTAGTGGGTTGTGAGAAATGTCACCTGTTTGTACCACAGCTCGTTTCTTTCACAGTCTCTATCTGCTCCCCGTGTGCAGCCAGACCAGGGCCGGCCGTGATATATCTTCCCGCAGGCTCAAGTCGCCACCACGTCACGTGATCACACTGTCCCGAATACAGGCGGGATTTGGCGAGATTAAAGCTGCAGCTTCATAAGGTTGGCCCGCGCCTGACAGATATTGCCTCCTGCCGCACACTTTTGCCCTCGACAGCTTATCGTCAGGGTGCTGAGAGAGGGAGAGAGAGAGGGTTGGAAGAAAAGGAGTTGGTGTCCAGGAAGGGAGAAGGCAGGATGTGTCCTGCTATCGTCGGTCTGCTGGTCCAGCCTGGTTATGAGGTCCTGCGCAGTTCCGCTCGCGGATTACGAGCAATTGTGACTGCTCGCTCGGTGTGTGTGTATGCATTAACTGCCGCCCAAGAAGAGCGGTCTGTGTCACTTTATTGCTCTACATGAATAACACATGTTCCTGCCCGGTCATACCATTCATAACCTCCACGCTGGCTTCGGGATTCCGAAGTCCCGGTAGTTAGATTCTTCAAAATGACGAAAAGATAAATTCATTTAAGTTTTTAGCATTATTCGAAAATCAAACATTGTTTCAAGATATTATTAAAATACTTCGTTTTGTAAACCGTGTGGGACTAATATGGCTTAAAAAAACCGATTATCATGAAACTTGGCACACATACAAATTTTTCATTTATAATGTTTTTACTATTTCCGTTTACTCTTACTTGCTAACTCGCAACTAGATGGTTGTGCACCACAACAACTATGTCGTTCAACCGTTAGCCATAAAAATTGGTATGCATAGATATTTGAACACAGATACTATTTTAACGAGATAAATTTCGTTACATAATATATATGGAGAGGGCGCTAAAAGTGGTGCAGGTGCAGCATGGTGTACACAAATAATTTAATGGGCGTTGCAATGCGTGCTGGGACAACTAGTCATTTCTAAATATTTAACTAACATATATCCAACTACAGTGTCTCAAGCACTACTGATATCATATAAACCTAAGGCTTGAATTCATGGCATTGTTTACATTATTCCAAGACGCGAATGCTGGCACGATAACATCAATGGATAAGTTTACCTTCATGGCTTCTGTTAACATGATTTATTCTGTGACTTCTTGGCTCAATATATCCAAGGGCAAACATATTTTCTTCTGGAGTGTTTTCGGCCTAAACACATCTTCTAAAAACATGAACTTGATAAGTCATTACAAGTAATGGCTTTCAGTTTCCGATATAAATCTTTTTAAGATGTAAAGAATAAATAATTATGTAGAGAGATTCACTGTCGTTCAAAGTATAGCATTTTACCATAATGTGAAAATGTTGAACCCAGTAGCATAGAATATTCTTTCTTATTTTAGAATCACGGTTGTTCTACATGCGAAACATACTTTTGTTGAAACACTGATTCCTGAAATTTAAATAATAAGTCACTGCGAATCAGTTTTAACGTCTGATAAATAACCACTTCATTGCATGTGTTTCTTGAATCTATTTATTCATGTCATTTGAGATTTAGTCAAAGTATTGGTGTGATTTGGTTTTGCTATGACTGCATGTCTATGTCAGTTATTCTCTTGCAATGATACTGTATCCTGCATGCTTATTTTTCTTCTCGACTCAGTTATCCTGATCTGTCTTCCCTGACTCGACTACTTTGTACGACGTTTGTGTGTTTTACTAGTCGACGTTATCACTCATTTTAACTGGTAACACGCCTAAATACATCAGCTGGTTATGACATAACTATACACAGTGCTCGTGTGGCGGATTTTAATTTATATAACAGGACTTTACACGCGCGCAGATTTAGACTTTCTGTTTAGGTGACATCGTATTTTGATAAATATTTAAAACATTTTACTTCGTATAAGTACGTTCAACGTGACGTAGAGCCTTTCTTTACTGCTGCCAAAGATTTAGCATTAAAGTAGACACAGATTAAATTGTTGGGTTGCATTAAAATTAAAATACGTTTAGTTTGTCTTAAGTCTATTTGTTGTCAGTCTACTCAGTTTATTGAACAGTGTACTATGAAATAGACTTAATTTAATGTATGAATGTTACCTAAAACAACTCATTTTCCTTTTATTAACAAATAAAACACTTGATTTGTTTTTATTGAACTTATACGTAACTGTTAAACTGTATTTACCAGTACAGTTTACAATAAGAATTAAATTTAAGTTATTAGTTTTCCTTCGTGAAATACATACTTGCAGATTTGCAGGTAACGTCATTGTTTGTAAAACTTTTTGTGTATTTCATTAAAATTAACTTACTCTATTTTAGGAGTACTGTTCACTACAATATTATGCAAGAAAATAATGCAATTCTGTTTTACCTCCGCAACTGTATTTTAACTACTGAATTAATTACGTGTTGCGGTCAAAGATGTAAAATTGTTACCTGAGTATTTTAACGAAAATGTTCGAAAAATGTGGTATACTAATGTTCTATTGAATATGTTAGTTGAATATTGTATAGGGTTATTTTGAGCTATACACAGACAATTCTTGTGCTGTGTTTTATAATAAATACTGTAACTTTTAACTATTACTGTAAATTGGTAAGTATTTCAGTTCTTATTTTGTGAATTTAACACTTCATTGACGAAAAGTTACAACAGCCTTTGTTATATGCACTTTTTGCGGTTTGTAGTATTGCTGTTTTTGGACCACGCATTTTATGCGCTGAAGAATGAGGATGGACTAATACAGAAAAAATTGTTGGTAATGTGTTTACGCTATTGAGCAAATACTAGAAAGTACGAAACTAGTGTAAATGGTGGAAATATGCTATGGTATTCACAATGTATAGATATGTAAATAGTATCAAAAATAATTCATTCAAACTATATATTGTACTATGAAGTGTACATAGGTAATTGTTGAAATATCGAACTAAAATTACGCGAATACTTATGCACATACGGAATCAGATTTATTTATTTTATTTACAAAACCAAATTTCCTTTATTGTTACCAAAACCTAAATGAATAATGCAATTATTTTCTAGGACACAGAAGACGATGAATTTGAAATTAAGCTAAGTGTTAACAGAAAAACGTTGCCGCAAAATTAAATAGGAATTAGTTTTATAGTCAGTGTAGAAAAAAACGAATATAATTAAGAAAGGAAATCATTGCGTTTAATTGAATTAAATGCGGTGTTTTTGAAAGAGAAAACAGCAACACAAAATAATACTAAAATACACGGCTCAAAATGAGTGAGCAACGTTAAATTTTATGCTTAACTTATTGGTTTTAGCGGTCAATCATACATTTATTTAGAAATGGGTTATTGCCATGCCAGATTATAGAAAACTTCAGGCGAACGCATATTCCCATACATAAGGCGGAATATGGCATCTACAAGTAACTAAATGATCTGTGAAGAACATTGCCATAGCTATTTCTGATTAAATGATGATGCTCATAACTGAAGATATGTATAGGGAATGTGTAAATTTTTTGACTAAATATTATTAGTTATTTTCCTATCAAAATAAATACGCTATTGCAAATCTGTTATTTGCCAAATGTATTATATGAAGGTAAGACAAGTGGGCTTTACGTGTCGTCGACAGCGAGGACGTTAGAGACAGTGACACACAACTTGCTAAGTACAATGACAGGAGCTTGGAGATGAGTCAGCCATGGCCTTTTTGAAGGAACCAACCCATCATTCACCTGGAGTGATTTCGGGAAACCATGGAGAACCGAAATCAGGATAGACGGAGTCGGGATCGAACCTGGGTCTCCCCGAATGCGAGTCCAACGTGTTACTGTTTAAATACCACGCATTAAATTTATGTCATCCAAATGTAATATAACGACGTCCATAAACTATTAAATGAGATGCTAGCTTCTTCAAGGCGAAGAAACTCTTGCTTTGAATCATAAATTACAATTATTGTTTGCAAAAACATCAAAAAGGAGAACTCAACTGTACGCAACTGGTTGGAATTAGGTATTGCTTGGGATTTTTTTAATTCTTGACACATTGACTTCAACAGTGTACACAATATGTTGTGTTAAACAGGAGTTCATTTCGAAATAAGCAGACAATATTTGAGTTAATTTAAATTTCGTTTTCTTTTGTGTTTGCTAGCAAAAATTATTATTTTCTGTCATAAATATGTTTGGCCATAAATTCTTCCGCTTTGTATTTTTTTTTTTTTACATAAGGCGGGCCATACAATGGATTTAAGACAGTAATTACATTACGCTTTGCAAAATTTTATGTACACTGTTAGTTAAAATGAAATTGATAACGCATGTTGTACAATTAAGCAGGGTATATTAGTTTTCAGTATAGATTTTACGAATTAGGTGAATTATTAACACAATTTAACAGAGAAGTTCTACCTCTGAGGTATTCTAATGGAGCGTAAAGGTAATTTTTAAGCAGTTGTATACCTAGACATTTAGGAAATTATAGTAAATTTTAATGGTGATATATATATATATATATATATATATATATATATATATATATATATATATATATATATATATATATATATATATATATATTTATATTTTTTTTTTTATTAATATTTTTATTATATTTTATTTTTTTTATTAATTTATATATATATATATATATATATATATATATATATATATATATATATATATATATATATATATATATATATATATATATATATATACATACGTTTACATTGGTTACTGTAAACCATTTCATTATATGTTATGTACTTTATTAAAATAGCTCTCTCTATTCTGACAGGCTATGCAATAAAATTTTGTTGGAAATAGTTAGCCAATATATACTTTATTTTTTTTCATTATTTTTTAAAATGTTTTATAATGGTTTTATAAATCATGTTTTACATAGTAAAAATGTTCGGCCCAACTGTTGTGATCTTGCAACAAATCTATGCCACATAGTTACACACACTTTGACGTAGTCTGTTCATATTAAACTTAGCACTCCCGAACACTGATGATATTCAAAATATGTATTTTATTGGTGCCTAGAATGTTATGTTTTGAGAATGGGGAAGAGTTTACACTGGCTCTTAGTGTCATCATAGATTTTATATTGAAAATAGGAAAGGGGATTGTAAAATAGCTGAAAGAATAATTTAAGCAGTACTCACTATACCGTGAACAATCTATATTACATAGAACGTCTCTTGGGGCAGTTTGTGCCCCCGTCGTCACGGAATAATGAGGTTCCAGGTAAATGTTTGTGAACTAGATGGATAATGTTACAATTTTAAGGGAAAAATGACATCAGGGAAGTTCTCGTCTTACAAGTCTCGGTTTCAATAGCCATTATAATTACTTAATGTTTCGCTTTTGTAAAATTATGTAAAAAAATAGAGAAATTTGTAATAATAAGCTAATTCAATTTACCTTGCGTTGTAGCACAGGCATGGCCGTTCATCTTGCTTAGTATATTTAGGCTGCAATAAGTGAAAAAAATAATGATAATAAAAATTTGTTGACCAGGTTGTGAACTGATTTGCGTTTAAATTTCGATTGCAATGCTCGTGGTTTAGTGCCCGGTAAATATACCTTGTGGCATAACCACAAATTGTACGTTTTCCTTTTCGGAATTTATTGAAAGCGAAAAATAGCGTAATGCGTTACAGCTACTGACACCAAGCCTTAAGATTGTTCACGTGGCAAGAACGCATATTTTTATATTTGTGCGACATAAGAGCTAGATTTACAGACGTTACTTGTGATATTTTCCACTTGTGAAACTTTTCTGGCTCTCATGGTATTCCATAGCGGCATGTCAAAGTCAAAATTTGCAAGTTACAGGAACATACTAATAACAAAAACCAACTGACTTATTCGAACGACTTATTGTACACTGAAATTGGATAGTATGGGCCATATGCTAAAACCACGCAACAAAGTCCCTTTGTACTTTTTACAAATGGCTATAAACGAAGAAAATTGTAATTTTAAGAATTTTTTAAAAATATAAAGTATTTGCACTGTGTTCGAGTGCGTTTGTTAAGAAGATGTTATATTTTTACGAAATAGTATTATTAATTTTGTATTCTATACATGTAAAGTACAGTTTCCTCTTCCGGAACAATTTTTAGCTCGCATAGGTTTCTTGTAACGATGTTAAAGTCAAAATTTTTGCAAACAGTGTAAATCAGTTGACATACTTGAACGAAACAATTCACATTGAAATAACATGTAGTGGGCCACATAACTTAACATTAGGAAAACACCATTGAACTAAGTTTGTATTTTTAAATATTACAGCATTTTTAACTTTATTCCTGCAAACTTGAAATAATTTTGTTTAATGATTCGAAATATTATGTTGTGGGTTTACATATGTTCGATTACGTAGCCCATGCCATCATGTTACTCCTCGAAACATTTTATTTGAGTGAGTCGATTGCTTTTCACTATTTGCATGGCAGCGTAAAATGCAAAATTATCTTTGATGCAACATTAAGAGAAAACTGAGCGGTCTATATTTTCTTTTTTTTTTTCGTTTAAGGACTCTGTATTCCAAAGTGCCGTCTACAAAACTAAGGCAATTTCATGAAATCATAAAATTATTTTTTTAATACCACTTGAACACGCGTAAGAATAAATTTCTGGAAAATTTGCATGACATGAATGGGAAAGATGGTTGCCAGTGACATCGTCCAATATGGCGGCCGGCACCATGACGTCACAGCCCTAATCCCAAGCGACAGTAATGTGAGCTGCAGATAAGGTTAATTCTACTAGGTTAGTAAGACCAATTTTAAAAGTTTGGCGTAGGTAAATTTTCTACCGCTTGAGCGCTGGTATCGGTAATGGGTGCAAGCGGACCAATTACAGAAATTTCCTTAATTGTATAATAGCTATATAAAGTTGATAATTTTAAACGCGAAATTGGATTCGTATCACTTAAAATTAAGTTCAATTTATTCTACCATTTCGAAGCCTGTTAAATTTAATTTTACTACAGTTTCGTATTTTTATGGTCCCTTTGCGATAGCAGCGAAACTAGCGGCAGAAATGTTCCCTGTGCCAAAGTCTCCTATAAGAAAACACATATTCTTTCTAACGTATAGCAGAATAAACCTAAACCACGGGGTGACAATCCCAAGCTCATGCGACAGTCGTGTGTGCTGCAGATAAACAAGAGGCTTCACGCTTCAGATAGACTCCAGTCGAAGTTCTACATAGCGTCCAGGAGAGGAGCACTCACCACGTCCAGCGTGGATACGGCGAATCAGGAAGCTGCCTTGTTCGGAAGGAAGGTTGGAGCAGGAGGGGTGATGACGAAGGCGCCGCGGCATTAGCATAACAAGGCCGCATCCATCACCGGCAGGCAAGAGGGCAACACCTAGCTCGCGTGCCAGAAGCTGAGGAGCGCTAGTATTTCCCCTCAGTCAGCGGCACCTCGAGCTACACATGCCCTGTTTGTAGAGGCGTGTAGACACTTGCTTCCAGCTTCCCGGACATGAAACTGCAAGCATTAAGACAAGTCCTCGCCTGGCGCTTGGACGGTGGCGTAGTGTGTCACGCGTAGTCTTTCTAAGGGTTTTCGCAAGGCCAAAATGCTTAGTATTGCATATTTGATAGACGAATTGTTAGTTTTATAGACTTTAATTGTGGCGCAATTTTTCACTTGGGAAAAATTTTCAGCTCTCATAGTTTTCCCATATCGACATGTCAAAGTCAACATTTGCAACTTACGGTAACATACGAATAACTAAAACCAACTGACTTAATCGAACCAAATAATTTAAAATTACACAACAGTCACTTTGTGTTATTTAAAATTTTCATAAAATTACAAATTGTCATTGTTTTCAAAACTATAAAAAAAAGTATTTAATTGTGTATTTTTATATCCTGTAGCATACGGCCCAAAATATGAAATTTCGGTGTAAATAATTTCATTCGAGTAAGTCAGTTGGCTTTTGTTAATTATATATGTTTCCGTAACTTGCAAATTTTGACTTTGACACGCCGATACGGGACGACTATGAGAACTAAACTACGTTTATAAGTGACAAATTTAGTCAGAAATAACGTCTATAAAACGAACACTGTCTCGTAAAGAAATACAAAATTACACATTCTTGCCACGTGAACGCGCTTATTGCGAAACCACTAAACTTAACCTTGTTACGTTTACCTACGAAAATAACTCGTACTTGAAACTACGATTCTGTAACTTTTATAAATTTAACTCGCTTGTTAGAAATATGTTCTAGGGAGTTTCAAAATGACTAAAAACGGTTTTCTTTAGACTGCTGTAACTTTGAAAATAACACATGAATTTGTATAATACAATACGAGAGGCGTTAGTTGGCCTTTACTTTATATCTTCTGATAAATTGTTGAAAATTGTTAACAAAATGAAAACTTCTAGTAATAAAGATATTTTGGACTATGAAGTCACTGTTAAAAATTACATATTATATTACTGAATTTTTGACCTAATGTATAAAGAAAAGTTTAAGTGGAGGAGTCTCTCATGATTCTTTTAATATGTCTAAAATGTGACAATTTATAAGAGGGGTACCAGTGACCAGCCCAGATCATGTATGTCAATATCTGTGATTATTGTATTTTCAAAAATTCTGGAAGCAGTGATGTGCATTTCTATCGGGGAAAGTATTAATCGCTTCTCAAATCGTCAGTATGTGTATTGATCACAAAGGTCAATAATTGAAGCTATTTAAGGAATTTTTAATTTATTATAAATACATTTGAACTTAAATTAGTTACTTCCACAACATTTTAGACCTTACAAAGGCATTTGATTGTGTTTCCATGAATAATGCTTTTAAAGTTGTCATAATATAGGATAAATGGTAATGAATTGGAATTATTTAGGTCTTATCTATCTGAGAACAGAAAACTGGTTGCTTATGTCAATGGCTCAGTAGTCAGATATAAATTCTGTTTATTATGGAGTACCTCAGGGGTCAATTTTGGGCCCTTTTCTGTTTATAATTTTAGTAAATTATTTTTCTCATAATATTTCTACTGATGTGATTTAGTAAGTTGATGACACTGCTCCTTTAATGCTAATAGTGACATACAATTAAATTGAATTGTGAATTATGCATTTATTGAAGCTACACAATGGTTTCAGTGTAATACTTTTAATGCGCCTAAGAATTTAAAAAAATATTTCATCTCATCAAACATTAATGTGATTTTAATTCACTATTATTTTCTAGTATTAAGCAATTAGGAGTAATTTTGGGTATAGAATGACTTATTCTGATAATATAAATTGTGTATGCTCTAAGTTGTCGAGGGTTGTGTTTTCACCATATTCCTTAAAAAAAAATATGAACCCTAAGACATGTCTGAAGAATACCTATTTTGCATTTTTAATAGATTTATTTTTATGGGTTAAGATTATGGAGTTATTTAATTGGAGTTGATAGAGTTATGTTTATAAAAGAAAATTCCATTCTAATACTCACAAATTCTAATGGGATAGCAGCTTGCCGGCCTTTGTTTGTAAATAAGAAAATTCTTACAATAACAAATTTGTATGTTTATGGGTCATTGCTCTATTTGAAGGCTAACTTAAATCATTGTTTAAACAGCAGTAATTACGCTCATAATATACGAAATAGTCACGTGATATGTAAACAGAATGTAAGTTTAGGTACTACTCATAGGAACTGCAATGTATGTATTTTTGGCTTAAATTAGATCGTATGGCACACACTATAAAACTGCAAACATTAAAATAAGTGAGTTTTGAGTTGCTGGTTGACAATCCATCCTATTGTTTGTCTAGCATAGTACGAAGCAATACATTTTTTAGTTTTGGGTTTTGCCACTTATTTTGTAATAGCATGTTTATACTATTATAACTTGTATTTATTTTGTTGATTGTTGATTGCGTTCGAAATTGTTTTGTTTTTATGACGATGTTCATTGCCATATTATCCTAATGACGAATAACGTAATTGATTGATATCATTAAAAAATTGTTATCTCTCACAGCTTAAAATCCCCTAGGAAAAAGAATACAACGAAAACCTTGCTCGCCAATTTCGTGTGGTAAGAACGGAGGCGATATGCTTCTCGTCAAGCGAGGTATTTTGGTTCTTATCGCCCCGCTCGCTGTTCCCACGTGTCAAACGCGGAACTTTGAAATTGGCAAATACATATCTTAAGACCAACACACGTACTAGTCAAACATTAAACTTGACGCGCAGAATAAAAAATTACATAAAAAACAATTCGATTATTTGTCTTTAGTTACATGTTAAATCATTATTTTCTATGACTAATCTTTAATTCACCGGAAATCCTATAATTGTTATACTTCGCAGAACCAAAATGTTTTTCTAATAACGTTAACCGTCGTATAAATGTTAAACAAATTCTGAATTGACAACTGTTTTCATAAACAAGCCTTCCTTAATCATGAAGCAGGTTCGTTTACAATGGCTTTTATTCGTATTACTTAGGCCCAACATCAAATTGCGAAACTTTGGTTTGTTTCTATGCGTTTCTTCAGCGCACGTTACTGTTAGAACAGTTTTATGTTTTGAAATTCAAGAAATATAGGGTTTTATTTTCTTAAATAATACTTTCGTTAATAGCAAAAAGTAGCAGAGGTGATGTATTTAATTCATCAATACGTTATAATAACGCACCAAAACTGTTTCTAGACTGGATAATTAGTTCGTTTTACATTCATAAACATTAAGGAAATTTTAATCTCAGTATTTTGACAAATCAAAACAACAAACATTATTTCTGTTATCTCATTTACCAAGTTTTAATCTACTTATTATTAATTATGTAACTACGCTGTATTTATATTGTGTCTTAGTATTTTTGTGTAGAATTACGGTTTTACTTAAATTTTCAATAAAACTTATAAACAAATTTAAAATATTCAAATACCTATATTTAATAAATGCCGAAAGTAATTTGTAGTTCAATTGGAATACAAATTACTACATTATTCTAAGAAAATGCGGTTTGTCGTAATTAAAGTAATTTAAGTTAATTCTAATCACATTTCGTTTTCAGAAAAAGGAAAAAAAGTCACAATTTTAGTTCCTTAGATTTAATTTAAATAGCAAATAAATTATAAGGAGAAGCACATTATAACGTAAGCGTGGTTTCACTTACGGGTATGAACATAATATAATAAATTCCCTTTTTAATGATATTAACTTAATTTTAAATGAAATTGATATAATAATACTTTTTTATTTATTTGAACACGTTGCAAAACAACCACCCACTCATTTTTATCTGAAATTTTGTTTAATAATGAACTGATCAGCATCTGATTCCATTAGGTTTATACATTCAACATCTGTACTGGAAGACGTTTTTAATCCACTCGATTTCATTGTCGCCAAGATGATTCTTTGAGTTTTTACCACATTTGATCTTTATTTAACTTTGGTAAACGACTGGTATGATTGTTCTTAGAAACAGAGACATTTTATTTCTTACTTATTTCACCAAATATAACTCCGTAATTTATCGAATATTCTATGAAGTATGGAATTTATTATCTTCTCCATTTTTTTTAGCCTTAGTAGGCATGTCTTGATCTTTTGAAGGTGAACTTATGACTAAAATAAGAATTCCATGAAAGGCACCAAAGCTTTAAAAAAAATTACACGTTTTCTGAATAATAGTTTACACCGAGAGACTACAGACATTTCACAAGCATTTGTCCTTTTCTCATCGGAAAGAAAATGTATTTTACTTGAACAACTAATATTATCTGTAAAATTATCAGTGCATGTCGAAATTATTTATCAAACTGCTATCTTCAAAAAACTGTCTCTGTAACTAAAACATGTATATCTATACGTTTCGTTATTTAAAAAATTGTGGACGAATTTTTAAAACATTATTCTCTGATATTGTAAATATGTCTGGTGAAACATGGAAGAAGGTTAATTTTTGCTGTTAAAAATAAAAAAAAATGCGTTGTATTTTTGTAAGTTTAAAGTCTTAAGTAATATTTATTTATAATACAGTAAATAGACCTGCTTACTTCCCACATTAATTGCTTTGCTAAGAGTAAGAAATCCTTGTTTGTTTTACAATCTTTAGAGTACTTATTCACAACCTACCTTTAAAGAAAATAAAAAGAAAAGCATTGGAAATACTATTTTCGTCCCCTCCAATATTACAACGACTTTTTTCGCACATATAAACTACAAATTTACTGTTGTGATAGAGACCAGATAATCAAAGGCTGTATAATGTGCTTTGTGGCACAAGGGGTGACCAGCCCTCCCCCCACCTTGTAGCTTAACTCACGGCCCCTCTATCTTATTATGCAACTGCTCCTTACTTCTTGTTGCCATCTTCTAAAACCATAACTACAAACACTATCCCGTGCTCAGTGGTATTAAATGTTTTTAATTACTATGTTTTGTTACATTTCGTATTAAGTAAACACTGAATGCACATCAAGCATTTTCACAACATAAGGTAATATTTAAATATTATTATAGTTAAGCACTATCTACTAAGACACATTAAAATGTCCTTTAAAGGGAAAATAAGAAAAATAAAATTAGCTTGTGTATGTACGTACATAATGTATCCATCGTTATATTTGTCCGCAGGAAACTAATAATTTCCCCGATATTTTAGCAAAACCCTTCCCTCCCCCTGCAAACTAAAATTTTAATCCTCGACCCCCCTTCCCCTCCCCATACCTATACTCCAGTGAGCACCAATTTGTTTACAGTTTCATCACCCCCATTGGTATGATATGGTTGCCTCTTGAAATCGTATAGAACCAGCTATGGGAAAACTGCGCACGAGTTTAGCGCCTTATTACAAGGAGAGATGATGTACTAGCCGCGCGCGTCACTTTATCCTTTTTAGCACAATCGACACCTCTAACGCGCAAAACCACTCATTGTATACTCTTCTATTAAGATGCTTATGCCATTAATTAACTTACGGATGTAATAGTTTCACACAAGTTTCAGCCCCAGACCCTGGCAGCAATATATACACACGCATACTGAAAGTTTATATGAAATTTAGTTTACACGCCATACTTTTCATACAGTTTTGCGAGACAGTAAATTCAGTAAGTGACTTTTGTTCAAAAATGAACAGGAAGACACGTAACAGTTTGTTATAAGTAGTCATTTATCAAATAATATAACCTTTTGCGTTGCGCACAATTTCATTACATTGTTATTGGCCAGGCCCACATATGTTTCTGGAAATCACGTGGCCAACTTGCTGCAGATGCCAGCAATACCGTTAGTTCCCCGTGTTCCAAACTTGGCTGCTAGACTTACTCAGTGCTGTCTTCATTCGGTGGGTTGTATATAAGGCAACATTTCTGAAGTCAAACTGGTTTTGTTGCACTAAAGTGTCTTTAGATAACACTTGATCAGGTCTCTCTGGAGGACTGTTGAGTGTCGAATAGATTATAGCTACCTTAAGGTACACAGGAAGTTGCCAAATTTATTGATTTTAATAGTGACGATTGCATTTCACAGTAATACTATCTAGTCCGTTATTTATTGTGAATTAAAATGCAGAAACATCATATTGTTGGACCTGTATTCATGCATTGTTTTCTGTTTACCTAGACGTGAGGATTATTTTAAAACTCAAAATATCGACACACGATTTTGAAACATCCTGATATGAGTATGTTCGATGGTCTCGAGAGTTCCAAGATATGATTTTAAATATCTATAATTGAGAAGAGTAGAAGTTTTACTGCGACGCCTGAGAAGATCTCGATTGTGAGTTGGTGATTGTCGTTCGTGGCAAGTGTTGCTTTTGGATAACTGTTAAGACACTGTAGTAAACCAGGACTTTTTGGACAAATGACAAAGACACGAATGTGAGTTATAGGATGATAATAAACGAACATAACTTATTGTAGATGCATTTGTAAGTGTAAATATTACTCGTATATAGCAACAGAGAGTTCGTTTGTTAGTATAGAGGTAAACGTTCGAGAGATAATTAAAGTACGAACATTATAATACATGTTTTATCTCCATTAAAATTAAAAACTTATTTCCTTAATAATTCGGCTGTTCTGAGATCATGCATGAACACTTAAAAAACCAGAAAACCTTATAAAAATCTGCAATATGTTAAATCACTTATAGCATTCCAATCTTCCGAAACAATAACCGAACCTGCTAGTATATTTTCATTGCCAAAGTAATCAATTTCACCGATTTGCTGACATAAATAAATAGAGGTAAAATTTCAGAGCAATATATACATATGAAATTGGATGTAATAATCTGTAATTTTATATTCTATCTAAGAAAAATTAAGTGACACAGCGCTGGAGATAAGATTTTTACTTCGTTGTAGCATTGTTAGAGCTCCGAAACGGGAGTCACTTTCAGCTGATCGTTTATAAATAGTCCTCAACGTCCCAAAATGAATCCATTTGAGGCGTGACTTCAGTCGTGGAAACATAAAATTCAAAAATATTCAAATTTTTGCTAAATGGCCACAGGGACGTTTTAATTTACCAAATACTGATTAATGGAAATCGTTCTTAAGCACGACAGGGCGCACTGTCTCCATACCCAAGTTCGTTAGACATAATTATATAAACCCTATCATTCTGAAACCAAAACGACTGTTAGTACGCGCAATATACGTATATCGAATTATGTTGGCACTGTAATAAAGTCTTTACGGTTAAGGCCTTCTACTGCAAGCTTCATTCAGTTAATTATCGGCTTTCTTGTAATGCTGTGAAACACCTGAAAACCTGGGGACGATTACGGACAATACATTGTTACAGGCAATGACTTAGCAGATTTGGTGAAATGTTTCCTTGTACGGTGATTGCATATCACAAAAACAAATCTGAGACTAATCTTAACATCTCACAGTCGCTCGAAGTCAATATCACTCATGTTCGAAACGACTGAGCGATGTTGGGTAATGGTATCACATTGAGCTCGAATTCGGTACGATCCAGGTTTTATCCCCGTTCCGGCCATTCTGATCTAGGTTTATCAAAGGTTTCCTTAAGTAACTCCTGGCTAATACTGGGATGGTTTCTTAACTAATGCCATTGCGGATACCTACCCTCGTCCAGCATTGTTAGATGGAATGTTAAGATACCTCTCTCCTCATCGATACAATGACGCACCTCGTAAAAAGCACGATAAAGCACTATAGTATCATATATATCAACAAGAACATAAATTATTTATATATTAAAAATATTCCGTTTACAGCAGTTTTTTTTATCGTTTACAGGCCCGAATGTTCAAGGCCTAACACCATTGCAAAAGTTCAATATAAAAATAGCAACTCTGCTCCCACTAAACACTCTCGCCCCATTCAATATTAAGGCAGACTGCCTGTTTTGTAGTGAAGAGGCTTCAGTTCGAACAGAGACAAGGAAATATGCTAACTATAGCCACAGAATACATGACGTAAATAAAGTTCGTGATCAAAGAAAATGTTCTAAACAGACAAGAGTGCGAAATTATGACTGAGGTGCATCAGTTGCAGTTCTTGGGAAGATTGCTCTGGATCTCATTGCAGTAGAAGGCAAGTACCACAAGGAGTGTCGCCTGATGTTTTTCTAGGTTTATAAGCTGTCTCCTGTTGAGAACCGTTCCCTTTGTAAGCAAAGGAAAGTACAAAAACGGCAGCATTTCTAATACTTTTTTTTTTTTTTTTTTTTAAAGATGAGTGAGGACATTTAATTTGCTCAGGCACGTTTAAATGACTATTTGCAATCTGCTTGTAAACAACTTGGACAGGAACCATACAGGTACAATTTATTACTTAAAGACAAAACTCCTTCCACAATATGGAAACCGTATGACTTTTACAAAATTCTAGTGGAAAATGCTGTCGTAATCTTAAGAGGAACTGTAGACATCATTCTGTACGATTTGTTACATTACGAACTCAAGAGATCTATGTCAATGAGCGATAACGCATAGTGGAGGTGTTTGAAATTTTAAGATATGTCATACTTGCAACAGTGTATGGCTGTAATATGTACCCATGCGCAGACGAATCTTTGCTATGCAAGGGTGAAGTCCGTAGTACATTCAAGTGCGTCATGGAGAAAGTGGTCACATCTAAAGCAAGGGATCAAGAAATGAGTCAGAAAACGCGCTGCTATCAGCCAAGCCATCGTCTCAGCTTGTTGGAGAAGTTCTTCACAGCTCACAAGTGTTTATGAGAGCTGGGGTTAATGTTTATCGCTATTATGTGTCTAGAAAACTTGCAAATCTCCTTTCTAACATAGGATTTTCTATTAGTTACATTGAAGTGCAACGTTATGCAAAGTGTGCTATCGTAGAAGAGAAGACACGCCATGTCAAATAAATGGTGATATATTCTATTATTGTTCGACTATGTCGATTTCAATTGAAGAAAACTGACTGGACACTACACTTTCCATGGCTTCCTCTTTGACGTAAGTAAAACAGGTGCAAGCTGTTCTGAAATGTGAGGACACAGCAGACGCACAAACTGCATGAATACAGCGTTATACGATGAAGTATGTATCACGGTTTGTAAACAGATTAAAGTATTTTGTGTTTGTGGAGTAAATTTTTAGACGTTCAATGTTTTTCAAAACAATAATCGAAATATTCAGTTTTTTGTGTGGGGAGTGTATAGAAAGAATTATGTTTTGGTAAGATTCCATACTCGCTAGAAATATGTAGAAACAATTTTCTCCTCGTCCATTTTGAACTAGTACTAATAGTAACTAAACTAATTTGCGACAAATTTGGGCTTATTATGCCAACGCAATGCTTCACAGTATGAGTAAGTGAAGAATGTGGCGCGAGCGTAAGGTAACGCATACTTCCCATATTTTTTTGTGAGTTTCATAACCATGTGTAGTACAGAACAAGTAGAGACGTCGTTGGAACGTACATTGGATGGAGATAATTATCTCGAGATAATTTTGCTTACTTTTTACTTTAAAGCACCTAGAGCCGGAAGCGTAAAATAAACTGAACATAAATAGTTAACTTAAATATTTGCTTACTTAAAGTTACCATGGGACATTATTCAAAACTTTCCTCTTTAATTTGGCATAAATTCGAACATAAGCGGACAATTTGCTGCGTCACAATATGATAATATAATGCAAATATTATGGCATAATAACTTTAAGGTCCTAGACATTTAGGAGACGAGCATGGAAACAATCCGAGAATTTTGGTATGTTGTTATGCAAGGTTAATGGTATCACTGAATCAAAATTTAGTTTTAGCCTTTTTTTTAATTGACTATTACCTTATTTGACAGGGCTGTAACTTGTGATTGTAAACATATTCATCAAAATTTAAAATATTAATATACGAAGCGTATATATCAGGAAATAAATATTCCTACTAAAATCGTCGTAGTAAAAGCCCGTCAATTGTGGATGATAACATTTGACTTACACGTGTTCGGGTGAACTCCATGCAAAAACTCTCAGTTTCGAAAAATTTGCTTTGACCAGCGGCTTTGCTCACATGGTTAAAAACAAAACAATGGAACTTTTGTCAATATAGCACCATGTGCAGTAACTACAGTAAGAACTATGCAATACACATGTTACGTAGTTTATTTCTGCATTGTCATAGAAGCTGATATCCGCGACTTCGTTTGCAGGGTTTCCAAGTCAATGCGATAAAATCAAAACTCTATTTAAAATAGTAAAAAAATTATGGAAACGATCATTAATGACCGTCATAGAAACAATCAAAATTAAAATGTCGCAATTTTTTCGGGCACCTGTTTGGCCAATGTAACTTTTTTCGCTCCCGCTTTATCTTCACCACATAAAACTATAATTATTTTAGTTATTTTTTTTTGGCAGAAAGATTCGCTGGAGCACGCAAATAAACTCACCAAAATGTTTTTATTGTTTTAATTTTTTTGGTGCTCCGTTTAGTTCCTCTAATGCGTTCCCCCCCCCCCCTCCACCAGCCCCAAGGAAAAGAATCGGTTCAAACCTTCGCGTGCAGACGCATATCTCACCACTCACCAAAGTTTGTTTTAATTAAATTTTTTGGCAATTAAGTTCTGCTTCTTAAACCCTCCCTCCACCAAATCCATAACCGTGCATTTTCCTGGTATAAAAAGTAGCCTTTGTCAACCTCCGCCTCTTAAGAGGGCGTGGTACATAATTCAACGCTAAAAGCATTAATCTATAACTGTAGGTTTCTTAAAGCCAATTTGCGAAGTTTAAACAATTGCAATCCTAGACAATAGTTTTAGCCAAAGTTTTGTACACAATTACTTCCAGTGTTACGAACTACTGAGGCACAATCTCTGACGCCAGAACTTCGTTAATTTAACTGCGGCGCAAGAAATCACGCGTAACGAATTAGTAATTCTGGATCAATATTTACTCATAAAGTTGGCAAATACCATTATCTAAAATTGTCATTGAGTATTTTATCCATATTGGCTTCGAGAAAAGCGTAGAAATCCAGTAATGTTTTCAGCGTTCATATGTCTACCACGCACTCTGAATCTATCTCTGCGAAAAAATGGATTGCTATGCGTTGCTTTGTTGCTACGCGAAATTTGGATGAACCAACATAAACCATTTTGGGGTTTGTACTATTAGTATGATTCCTGCAGCTGCATGTAGTGATTGGTGAAGTGTCAGATAATAAAGGTGAAGTTGTGCAGTTGCAGAGCCTGGCACGGGACAAAGACCAGGACAGCACACAGGGCGTGTCGTTGCTGACGCACTGACCCGGGGGGCGACCTTGCGCTCCTTTGTGCCAAGACAAACGCGATCCGTCGAGCCAGGGTGGGTTTGCACAGCTTCCACTCGATCCTGCTGTCTAGGGGGAGCTTTACCGCGGGACAAAGCCTGCACTTCCTGCGTCACACACTGTGTACGTTCCTAGGGCGACACTCTGGTAGTGCGGAGGCTGGAGTGTGGGCGATGCGGGCACGCTACAAACGACAATGCTGCCAGATGAAGAGCTAGAACAGCTTTCATACGACGCAAGATACATGCGAAACTAATGTGAGATGCCGATCTCACACTGAAGTACATATATAACTATTATGATAAGACTATCGTAAACAGAAATACAAGTGCCAAGGGCATTTTACAATATAAATTTAACCAAATACCTTATATTACAATACCTGTACATACATATTATTTTAGCATGTCCAACGATGGAAACCATCCATATAGTGAGAAATTATTGCAAACCATGGCTTAGCATAATATGATTGTACGGTTCTACGTTGAACTTCGTAAGTAATATTAACAGACATCAAAGAACTGTACACGGCAAAGATATGTGTAACCAGGTGATAAAAAAGGCTAATCACAATCACTTATCCCTAAGATCGCTGGTAAAAAAATATTTTAATATTATAATAGGGTGTCCGGCACTGGGATAATAAGGTATTAGGTAATACGCTTAAAAATATGATATAGAAATCTGCTTGTTATTGTTGGGAACAAATTTGTATTGGTGCATTTTGCTACACGTACAAAATACATAAATCCTTATGTTAACATTTTTAAGTAATATAAAAGCGTTTTTTAATAGTGACGAATACTATTCATACCTAATTATTTTCCTTTTTACTGCGTCGATTATGTCTCTTAAAAAACTGCAACACTTTCTGTCTTTAAAAAAAAGCTTTGTTACAGTAGTTTTTCTGCACAAGCAAGTACAACAGTATTTGTATTAATATTTGCTAATTTAGTCTCTCGTGCGACAACGTAAACTAGCTTTCAGGGCTTGTGATTGGCACTCCAAGCATATTATGTGGACTCAAGAAATCAACTACTGTCCATTTGCTACTTGCTGCCAGACATACGGCTTAAATGGGCCGAAATTTAGTTGACAGCTTATAATTAGCTCAGAACCCTCCAGACGGTGTCAAATAAGTCAAGAGCCTGTCGGGAATGTGACTTTAACTAACTGTTGTCTGAATTAAACATATTGCCAAAATAATACGCGAATAGTTCATGTCCCTGCATACTAGGTGTTCACGAGAGTGTAAAAACAAGGTAAAGTTTGGCAATAAAAGTTTTGGCTGACGGGAAACCGTTACGCGAAAATTTGGCGATTGAAAATTTACATTGAATAATGTTTATTAAAATAAGCAAGAAGTTGACTGAAATTAATAATGAATTTCCGTGTAATCTAAAGTAATGATAATAAAATAATGATAATAAGCATGTCAGTCTGTAAAAAAAAGTTTAGAATACCGTTGTACGTACAGTAGATAATGAGTCTTGTAATGCCTTACTTTGGCATATAATTTCTTAACGTTGCATTATTTTGGCTAGTAACGACACAGCAGGAGGTCCTAATGAACAAAAAATTTACTTTGTCACGACGCCCGCAAATGATGCAAAATTGATGCAAAACATGTGGAGCCTTACCGTAGGGCAAAACGCGATACACAGGAGGTACGAGCAACCATTTTTTTTTTTTAATGAAAGCGAAATTTATTGAAACCCATACTATTCACATATGCAAATCTTGCTTTATTAAAACGAACCTGAAATTATATCATTGTTAATTTTTCCTTGCGTTAGGCTACCTTATCAAGTTTCCAATGACAACTTTCAATCGCGAATATCTCCCTTCAAACTTGAGCGAACCAAAAACTTGAATTTCCTAACTTAAAGTATTGCAGGAAACAATAATTTATCTGAAAGAAAGACAAGATGTAGCCAGTAAAACTATTAAACCTACTTTCATCAAAGTGGGTGCAAATTAAGCCTGCAAATCAAAATAGTTTACGTACATCTATAAATATTTAATAATATTAATTTAGATATTTGATTAACAAAATCATCTTGCTATGTAATATATGCACACCCAGTTTTATAAAATTCTAGAAAAAATTTGTCAGATATATTATTCTATCCAAATATGCAAAATGGCTACCGTTTAAAGAAATGAGCAGAGGATGAAAGACGTACACAAAAGTCCAGTCAACTCACTAAGTGGAATATGTGTACCAAAATTTATGAAATTCGGAAAAATATTTGCTCTAGTATGTAATATTATGCAAAAAATAAAAAATGGCCACCAATTTAAAATATTTATTCATGTGTAACGAAACACACTAAATTAAAGTCAGAATGGTAAGTAGTATATGTGTATATTGTTTAAATAAAATCGAAAAAAATTATTCACATATGTTACGTTATTATAAATTTAAAAAATACTGCCGTGTAAATATTTTTAGTACAGAAAGGACGAAGAACGCAGTCAAAACTCATGTCAACATACCAAGCCATGTGTGTGTACCAAGATTATTTAAAATCAGAAAATCATTTTCTCAGTTACATAAAACTGAAAAAAAAAAAAAAAAAAAAATTAAAG